>BQNB010041769.1:0-45050 GCA_026074375.1 Tanacetum coccineum
CCTTAGAATGGATGTGTATAGGAGTGTATGGGTTGTATAAAAATTGATATGGGTTTGTTAAAGGGGTGCTTGTTTGCCGTAGCGTATAGAGAGGGCAAAGGAAGGTTTGTTTGACTTTCTAGCTAAGTGTTAAGCATGTAAGACTTCTCTTACTAGATACATACATATATAATGCAAGACATGGTCAAAGAGACAAAGCATGGTTCAAGGGATGGTCTCTTAGTCTTAGGTATGGCCATAGTATGGTCTTTGGTCAAGGTAAGCTAGGTATGGTGTGCCATTAAAGAAGTATGGTGTCTTTTGACCAAAGTGAAGAGTTTTGCTATAATACTTGTACCCATTGCAAGAATTTCGGCAATACATAGGATATAGATGATATATTTTGTAACTTTTATGTATTGGGTATAAAAGTGGGTATTTGTTGAAGCGTAGAAAAGTTTTTGTGGTTCCGGGAGTGCCTAAACGCAATTTATCGCGAAACGTATACACTTAACGTATCCGATAAAAATAAAATGAACAAGTTAATAATTATTCTCAAAATAATTATATAACCCTTGCTTGATGTAAACATTTAATTGTTTGATACCCGTTTACATTGAACGCTAATTTTTAGTTTACGCGATTTAAACTTAATTCATGAAATTACAAGCAAACGCGTACAACACTAAAAATAAATAGTATATTTATCGACGTCGTCAATGACTTGAAAACACAGGGTGTTATAAGTAACATTTCCTTCAATACTTTTGGGTAATCCCCCGATAAAGACTTCCATAATCTTCTCGATGTTTGGTACCATGTTTGGGCATAAGACTGCTAATTCCTGAAATCTTCTAACGTAAGTTTTGAGATCATTTCCTTTTACAGCCAAGTTGTAAAATTCGTCTTCCATTTTCTTGACTTCAGTTCTAGGACAATACTTATTGGTCAAGAGCCTTTTCAATTCGGTCCAGGTGATCCTGTTGGCTTGTTCCATCCCAATAGGTTAGGCGTATGCATTCCACCAGGACAAGGCGTCATCAGTTAGAGTACCAGTAGCAAATGTCACTCTGTCTTCCTCGGCACACTTGCTACGTAAAAATACCAATTCAGTACGTTCAAACCAGCGGATGAGGCCAACAGCTCCTTCCGTACCATTGAAATAGGAAGGTTGACAACTCATAAACCCTTTGTAGTTACTTATTACATTCCTATTGGTATTTGCCATGGTAGTAGCTTGTGCTTCCAGAGCTACAACAATACCATCAGCAATCAGTTGCCGGATGGCAGCCTGAGTCATAGTTGGTGTTTCAGATGTTGATGTTCTCTTGGGAGGCATCTATCAATATATACAAGACAACATAGAATAAGAATCCATAAAATGATATAGTCATATCACAAGTTAAGGTATGAAAATTCTTATTATAATACAAAGACTTGTGATCATTCTTTGATATTACATTGCAGGATATAACGGAAATTTTTTGGAATTTAAGACTTCCAGAGATAGATATGGAGATAATAGAATGAGTGATCCAATAGGAGGCTTAGAGTTTCTAGGTACAAAGGTTTTGAGAAAAATCGGATGGTAAAAGAATCATAGTAATCCCGAATAAAGATATGAGTCATCATACTACAGGATATAGGATAGATAGTCTCGAAATACACAATTGGTATTATGAAACAACGAGGTATAACGAAATCATCATTTGTATAAATAACTTGTCTATATAATAAAATTTGACAAGTGTCATTATTTATACCATATATCTAGTGGTTGGATTCTAGAAAGCTGTAACTGACACAGATCTTATCTGGTGGTTCTCTCTTGTTGTTTTTGAGTTTTTGAATCTTGTTCAGAAGACCCTTGATGACAACCTTGGATATTCTCAATGATCATTTCCAGAGATGAATACTTTCACAAGCATCTGACTCATTAGGTTCCTCGGGGACTGGTTCACTTCCTAGTGGTCGCGGTATGATCCATAATGATATCTTCACAGAATTAGATAACTCATTAAAGGAATAGCCTGGTGGTGGTGTAGTTGACCTAACGGGTGATGAAAATCCTACTGATGAAGATGGAGATATTGAAATAGGTGATTCAACAGAAGTCTTAGTATCTTTTGGTGATGAAATCTTCTCGAAAGGATTAGGAAAGATGTTTCCCGGTGAGGCTGGGAAATAGTTTAAAATGTTCGTGGAGGAAAAAGCATCCTCAATATCGGAATCAGATGGGACGATAGTAGAGTGAGGGGACGAAGACATGACTGTAACAACCCAATAGTAAATAACATAAGTTACTTATATAATAGTATAATAGTTATGTATTTTTACATACTATTCAGGAAAAGTAGTGGCGTCTTCACTATTCAGGAAATGCAGTGGCACGGAGGACATTGATGGCAAAAGAAAAGTAGTTATAGTTAAGGTTTTAACCTTGTTCTCTATAACCATGGCGCTGATACCAATCTGTAACACCCCCATTTTTACATATAGCAGCGGAAGCTAATCTAGGGTATTACTTCATAGTACAACAGTCATAATCATAGAAAACGACTCAAAAGAGACGTTTTTGGAAAATTTAGTTATCATTCAATAATATATCAGAGTTTTACAAAAGGACAGGTCCCAAAATCTAAAAACATAAAGTTTGAATGATAACAGTTTAGCCATCTTCAAGTCCGTGCCACTCCGTGCCATAAGTTGCTCAATTACCTGAGATAAACATGCTAAAAAGTCAACACAAAGGTTGAGTGAAATTCATAGGTTTTGAAATGTATTAGTTGAATACAAGTTATCATAATAGATAGTGGATTACGTTGTTATATACCCATAAGTAGACATAATTATCATGGAAAACGGTTGAATGCAAGTTATCATAATGGATAGTAATAATTGCAATGAATACAATTATCATGGAAAACAATATTATTGTACCTAAGCTCATGACATCAATACGTTAACAGGGAAAATCATCGTAGTGACATTGGTTGAGGAAAAAATATCCCCGTGGAAAGGTAACTTGCTAAAGTTACCCATTGAGTCAAATATAGTGCGTTTGGCTACCACAAGCATAGGTATACCAACATGAGTCGTCACCCCCAATAGATCTATTCATAATATTCGCGTTTACTCGTAAGCAATTAATGGTTCATGATATGGAAATAATGGCACTGGAAGCTACTTAGGCAATAATATATCTGGATAGCATACAGTTGGAAAAACACTTGCATTCATAGTAAAATAATCATGTTGTTCCAAAATTCATAGTTTAAGCATGTATCCCCCTCGCGGGTTTATAAAGATTGTAAATAAGTAAAAGCGGGGCTATGAACTTCACCTTAACAGTACAGTGAAATCTGATTGATGGCAAAAGTATATGAAATGAAGGTAACGGCTTTGTCACGCAACCTGGGTAATATGTCAAGTCTTCGTTGATTGGACTATGTTTTATGTATAATTGTATATCACTTTGATTGAAATATTATGGAAATATCGTATCACTATTCAGGCCATCATAATTCAGAGGTCATGTAGTAAACGTTCGAGGAGCCAGGGCACTTTAAATCGTAAATCCAACAAACTCGTCAAAACGTATACCTAAATGAAACCCCTCACATGAAGCTCCCTACTAACGTGGTATGATAAAATGTTAAGTTACTTCAAAAGCTAGTTGATAATAAGTTACGTTAAATATGTAACATAATTGATTTATAATGCGACGATCGGTGATTAATAACAACAAATGTGTCGGGTTTTAATAAAATCAAGTTTTATAATATTAATATATATTTTTATAATTTATATATAAAAATATAATAATTTATTAAGTTTGCAAAAATGGCAAAATATCCCCTAAGTATTTTCAAACTTTTACAAGTTTAGTCCTTTATATATAAAGTATATACAAATTAAACCTTTAACTTTGAAACTTGGCAAAATAGGTCCTTATAGTTATAACTTTGAAATAATGATATTTTTAGCCCCTATAGTTATAAGTTTTGGAAAGTTACAATATATACCCCTTGCATGGAAAATATTTACAAAACAAGTCCAAAATACCATGCAGCTTTATTTTAAGGAATCTAAATTGATATTTGCAGGTTATAGCTTATTAGAATAAGCAAAAATAAGATGTTTTAACATAACCAAAGTTTAGAAAACGGAGTCGTTAGCTAGAAAATCAAAACGGGTTGTTTTATGGTTTTTAAATAAAAACGCATGGTTTTTAAGCTTCATTAATCAATAAAGTGGTTATTTTAACATTAGTTAAGCATGCTAGGATAGATTATAACAATATTTAATCATTATAACATTTAGTTTTAAGAAAAACATAAAATTAGGGTTTCGGGTGTACGGTTTTGGATCAAAATGGAAAATGAGCATGAATTGAGTTATGAAACTTTAACAAGAGTATATTTAGGATCATATGAACATTATAAGGGTGTAGTAGCAGAAGTAGAACATTCAAAACCTGGGTTTGAGCTTCAAGGAGCAAAAATGGTGGAAATGGGTCGTTTCGGGTAGTATTTCCACTCGTACGCCTTGTATCTTGTTCCCGGGGCTTCAAATCTTCAAAGCTTCGCTTGCTTGATCTTCTTATATGATCCTAGGATCATATGGAGCAGAGAATGTTTGCTCAATTGGGTTATAGAAAGAAGAAGTGGGGGATGAGTTAGAATGAAGTATATGTGCTCCTATTTATAGTGTTAGCAACACTTAGAGGCCAAGAAACTTTGATAACCAGGTTAGGACACATGGGGGGTGATGTGGAGAGGCTAGGGGATGAGTAATGAAGGCTAGAATGCAAGGTGGAGGTGGTTCTAGACGTTTTAGGGGTGTTTGGTTTGATTTATACATGGCTGTTTTTGGACAGCCAACATCAGTCTCGGTAAAATGGTTGCCATTTACAAACCGTAATTCCGTTGAAGCTCAAACCACCGAGCATTGTTAGATATTTGAGTCCTCTACAACGTTTAGTTTTACATATTTGAGGGTTACTATAGAAAAATTTAGAGATAATAGCCATTTACTACAGGTGTGCAGAATCTGCGTACCTTTGCCATTTCGGCTGTAACTAATTTATCCGACGTCGAATCGGGTTGATTCCACCGACAAAATGATCACAAGACATAGGGCTAAAACCTAGTGTTTTCACTTAATATCCAAATCCTATTGATATTTCTCAGATCCTATGTTTTATAGACTGATCTGATTCTGAACTAGGGCCTAGTTTTAGGTTTTAGGGTTAAAACTAGATTAGGGTTTTCTAGGTTTAATTCTTGAATATTTTTGTTGAAATGATGATAGGATATGATTGTTAATGTTGTAATTTAAGTTATTACAACTTATTTGAGTGTTGGTTTGGGGTTATGAAGGATAAAAACTAAGAAACGAGTCATGATTTAGTATTTTGCTCGGGTTAGGGTTTCTAACTTTTAAATTAGGGTTTTGAGTGTAAAAATGTGTATGAAAGCTTATGAATAGAATAATTAGGGTTTACACATTGTACATTGAGTGTAGTAGCTTGTACACAAGTGGTGATGAAGAAACTAGAATGAAAACAGAGGTAAAACGGCTATTTTGGAGTTCATGCTTCATGATTTGTACATTGTGCTTTATAAGACTTGTACTTGACTTAAAGGGAGTTTATATTTCAAATGAGATGTTATATTACTTGTACATATGCTTTAGTAGCTTGTATATTCACTTTAGATATTAACCCTTCATGAAATTAGGGTTTAGAGGTATACGATAACGGTTTAAAGCCCGTTTTGATATAACGTTGCAAATGGTACATTATAGAAATAATGTACTTTGTAATAAGCATATTAAGATATTGACTTGACATTTTATGATATTTGCTTGACATATATGAAGACAGGATGACCATAGATAGGTTGCGTGAGCTCGTCTACTTTAGTTATGTAAGTTACATGACATACTGAGATATAGACAATACAACTAATGTAATAAAGCGAAAAATTTCCCCGTACAATTGTGATAATAGAAAATTAGGTTTTGTATTTGATGAAAATTCTTGGGTTGTTATATAACGCCTAAGTCTTAAGAATGATATGCCGTCTCGAGATAAGTAATCATTGCACTAAATAAATAAACCAATGTTCTAATCGGACTTATCATGGCTAATACAATTTTCTTATATTTGGCTAGACCACTCTTTTATCTGCTGTTAATTTGCTTGTGTGTGTTATTGTTTCTTGAATTGATTTTAGTCACCACCAAATATGTGCTAGTCTCTCAGGCTGAACCCCCTCCCCCTTATCCATTAGATTTAGAATTAACATGGGTTTAGCATAGGTTTAACATAAAATAGAATTAACTTAGTTTAGTGTAGCATCTTGTATTTTGCGATCAATATTAAATCACAATTCTGTTCCTATTTTTACTTTTGAATAAAAAGTTTTGTGTTCTAATTTTAGCCGAATTGGCGAAAATCCACATTTATGCTATTCATGAGTCGTGCTTAGGAATTATATCCGTCTAAGAATTCTAAGAATTTAAAAATTCTTCTTTTATGCTCTGAGAATTTGATTATTTTATTTTTGTGCTCCCCGATTAATTTTGTGTCTTAGCCGATTCCATGTTAAAATAATATATATTTTAACATATATTTTATTTAAAAAGTTTTACTTACAACTAAATTATACTACAAATTAGAAATTAATTCAAAACACTCCCTTTACCCTTCCCCTAACCGAATAAAACAACAAACCAAACACCTCATTTCTTTTATTTGACTCCTACCAAATCACAAACCAAACACTCCTTTTTCCCTACCTTTTATTTAAACTCTACACTAAATAAATTCAAAAAAAAAGTTAATAATATAAGTCGGCCCAAACACCCCTATAAATCATCGACACTTCCATATATCTTATTTGTTACCAACTTAAAACGTATATCCTATAATCATCCCCATAAAAAGAATCACCATGCAAAGGATTTAATCAAGAATATTGATTCTAATGTTTTTGGTTTTTTTAAGTGAAGATTAAGCTAGGAGGGTTTATGGAATAAGATTATTGAAGAATTTGATTAATAAAAAGCTAAGGGTTTATTGATTGGGGTTTGGTTTTGGTTCGGCCAAGAAAAGAAAGCAAGAAGGAGTCCGTATTTTTATATGATCTTGATCACTAACTATTGTGAGTATTTATAAACACTTTCCCATGTTATCTTTGTATGATTATACTTTATTTTGATTTGCATTTTATGGAATCCATTAGATCATGTGCTAGATTAGGTTTTGGGTGAATGTGGATAATTGAAAGTGGGTTAGATGTCGGAGATAGGTTAGATTAAGTGCGTTGTGAAGTTATGGTGAAGCGGAAATCGCGTTTGGAAGGGTTTCGGGTTAGGCGAACTAATGCAGAAAATTGGGCAGCCATATCCAGGTGTCGTAAATTTTTTAACCTGATTTTGGACTTAGATTATGATAGGGTTCGTTCTTGCGGTCGTTTCGATATAAAATTCGGCTCCTAACTCTCAAAAACGAAGTTTTTACGGCCGAATGAAGTTTAGAAAATTTTATATGAAAAATTCGGCACTTTTGTTATATATTAAATCTGCGTAGAATTGTAAAAGGGTAGTTTGGTCATTTTCTCGTCTGTTTTGGCCTTCCGCCGAAACACGAACGTTGTCCGGAATATCATTTTCTATGCACTTTAACAAAACTGGGTTTGAAAGTGCATAAAAGTTGTGATTTTGTTAAAAATATAGGTCTGTGTTTTTTTTATAAAAGGTCAGCAATTGTTTTGAAAAGTGAGCTGATGCAGTTTTTAACTTGGGTTTCGAGCCCTTTCTGGTCCGAACAGGCCTTTCGTTAAAACATAAAAGGTGTTTATTTTGACGCTTTCTACAAAAATTCTTGAATTTTGGTCTAAAAATGCTAGACGATAGGAAAACATTGGGTGAAAGTTAGCGATTTATCATTTTGGAAAAATTTGAGTAGTTGCTGAATTTTATCAAAAATTGAGATTTTGAGCGTTTTAGTCTCCGTTTGAGCTTGAAAAACATCAACGAATAGTACTAGATGATTAATAAATTATTGGGTGCGTCCGGTCATGTTTAAAAATAGTAAGTCTAAATTCGGAAACTTTACATATGTAAGCATAATGTGGAAATAAGGGTAAGTATATAGATAATTGGTGCGTTGGTATTAACGAGAAACTTAACATTTTATTAGAAGATATAAACATCTTTGAATATCTGAACTTTCCTAAAATGGTAACTTTCTAAAAATCGAAACTTTCCTAAAATAGTAACTTTCTAAAAATAGAAACTTTTCGGAAAAGTGGCGTAAATTAAATTACGAGTGTAATACTATTAATGAGAGCATCTTAAAAAAATTGAACTTAGGGCGCACATGTGGATTCTATAGTATGTAATTATATATATGTAGTAAATATATTTATTTATGCAAATTATGCATTTTCTTCACGTTCTTTATTTCTTCTAAACATGGACCACTATATTATAGGTCGTGGTTGAGACTTTGTCGTCTTCGTTCGTTCGTTGTTGATTCTCTTATCGGATACTTCTACTTAAGGTGAGTTCATAGCCTCGCATTTATACTTTATAATGTTTTTATAAACCCCGCGAGGGAGATACATGCTAGTTTTACAAACCTATTGCAAAAAGGCCTCGAATTTCATGAACTGTTAATTACCTATGATGGTAAGCGCAAGTACATTAAATAGATCCATTGGGTTGTGACAGGCCTATCCGAGGTATGTATCCATGGCGTGAGCACCCTGTGTCGGATATTTTGTATTGAGAATTTCTTTTGGGTATATTGAAATATTACCTAGGGTAGGGGCGGACGATAAACATATTCTTATATGTTGGTTAATGTTTCAGTGGCATGAGCTTAATGCATTAGTAAATATAACATGTTTGATCCACAAGTTTTCGATGATTAAAAATACTTGTGTTCACTCTTTTATTCATATAAACTCTATGGATTCACTCAACGTTTTCGTTGACTTTTTAGCATGTTTTATCTCAGATAATCAAGGTTGATGGCTTGGAGCAAACGAGGAGAGTTAGCGCTAAAGTTTTATGAAAATTATCTTTTGTTCCATTCTCTAAAAACATTTCTTTTAATGTTTAAAACTTATGTCGTATTGTTTTGGGGTAACGATTCAGTGGGACGAAGTAAACTATGATTTTCACTATGATTGGAACTACGTTTATGTTTTAAAACGTCTCTTTTTAAGTCGTTCTTTATATTCTTATGTTGTTGTGCTATGACTTAACACCCAATTGTTGGTTCTACTGCGTATAAATTTGGGGGTGTTAAAGATTGGTATCAAGAGCTTAAGGTTATAGAGAACTAGGTCGTTTTTTAAAAACCTAAACCATAACTTTTTTTACGCGCTAAGACTCCTCGTGGCGATCGTCCAAGTCATACTCATGGTTTCCTATTTAAGTATTTATGCACATTTAAGTATTTATGTATTTGAGATATATATATCGATTGTCTTGCTTATTCGTGTAGCATTGAAAATTATTTGTTTAATTATATAAAATGTAATTCATATATATGATGAATATTATTATTCATATTTGGACTATTTATCGATAATTATGTTCATTCATGGAGCATCGTCATGCATTTGCATATTTGCATAAGTTATTATTCATATAATAATTCTTATTTATTTTTATGTGAATTTTAGATTATCTTGGCAAATCCTCTACCTCCTGATTCCATATAAGCTCTCTTTTGCATCTCTACTACTATTATATGGATAAAGAGTATCTTATGACGTTTTACTATCTACCTTATATCGGTCAGTTATATAAATATTGACCACTCCGATTATCTCATACTCCCTAATTCCTTATATACCCCCTCGAGCATCTTTATAAATGCTACATGGATAACAAGTGTATAACACTTGGTGTTCTTTTCGATCTCTTACACCTATCTTTGAGGGTATAGCTATCCATCTGTATCAGATAAAATTTTATAAGCATCGACTATTCCGAATTGTTACGCTTAATTATAAAGGCATTACTATTTAAATTTTATAGAGATTTTATTGCTTTTCGGTTGCTTATGGCTATTATTGAGAGCGTCGCTACTTATTTATGTAAGAGAAATGTACATAAAATATTTATTGACCAGTTTCGGTCGCTAATACCTACTTACCGGAGAATCGCTATATGTATATATAAGGTTACCTATAACTTATACAAGACATTGTGAATGACACAATGGTCTCGTTTGTTCTCAAGAAGTTGTGAGTAATACAACGGTCTCTGAAAATTTCTCAAGAAATTGCTAATGACGCAGTCGTCTCTAAAACTCCTCGTGATTTTAGATACTTCCCTTTTTAATGGTATCGAAGTTTGACAAAGTTTGTCAATTCCATTGGTTATCCTACTATTCGACTTTGAGATTGAACACTCGCCTCATACTCTTGAAATGCTTACGTCATCCCATCATCCATCCCATGAAGACATGCCGACTAATTCAATTACGGTGTTAACATGTCACCTCATAACCCTTCATTCTTTTGGAAAACGACTATTAACTTATTCCCTCGTAATTTGTCAACGGGGAACGTCTACTTTTGGAACTTTAGAGTAAATTGGTGTGTTCATATTTTAATTCTCTTGTATCGATCTCCACCAAGTGAGTCTTAAATCTTTGATTCTGGAAAGTTAAGAGTTTTTGTGTCTAAAAAGTGTGTTAAAAATTAAACATGGCTTTGTATAAGGGTTTAGAGGAATTAAAATGGTGTTTGGTTGGATTTTGAAATGAGTTTTTAAGGCAGTTTGTAACCAGCAGGTTGTTGGGTTAATTACGAATTATTTTTGGTTATACGACACCTATAAAGTTAATAGGGATGTAGGTATATGTCTTAAGTGTATGTGGTTCTTTGGATAGGGCCGTATCTCCTCCGGATGAGCGAGATATCACCGTTTTACTAAAACTAGTCAAATCTGATACCGTTGGGAAAACGAGAATAACTCCATATTTTTTATTGTCTTTTCAAAAGGGAATTATGTTACCTGTAGAGGACTCTTAGGGCTATCAACTCCAACTGACCTCACATCAATAGCATCAATAAATTTCAAATTACGCTCATTTCCGTAAGCCATAATAATCAGTCATAAGTTCTTAGGGATTGCTTTTGATCAGCAGATTGTTGGGTATGTTTTTAAATATTTCTAGTCTATAGGGACCTGGGAAATTAGACTAGGGGGTAGAGAAACATCTTAGGTACATGTAGGAATTCAGATGGAGTCATATCGACGCTCGACGAATGAGTTACCACTGAAACAGCAAAACTAGTCAAAAATCGAGACCATAATTTGAATGAGTAATAAGTCTAAAAAATTATATAGGAACACTTAAATATGTAAAATTGTAGGTTCTATGTATTGAACAAACTTAGATTTGAGCGGTCGTTTTGGCCTTTGCGGACACACGGTTTAGGAGATACGTTAAAAATGGTAAAGAGGTAAAATCCAAAAATATAATTTGCACTTGTATTGAAGGATAAAAAAATGGTAATTTCACCTAGGTTCTGAAACTTTCTGGGCAGTGGGCCCTACATTCCTGGAAAATAGACTCAAAATGATTTCTGTATGCGAAAACCTCATATTGTTGTCATTTACGGATTAAGAATTAGGAGGATTTTAAGATTAAGGTTTATTTGAAGATTTGAGTGATCAAGAAGTTAAGGCTTATTATTTTGGGGATCGTCCTTAGTCCGGCTAAGATCAAGAAGAAAAGGGGATCCGTATTTTTGAATCCAATCTTGCTCCTACTCATTCTTGTGAGTTTCTTTAAACTCTTCTCAATATTATTTTATGTGATCATACTAGATCTACTTTGCAGGTTATGGAGTCCATGTGTTTGTGTTATATATATAAAAGAAAATATGATGGATTAAGTTGTGATTAGGAGTGGCTTCTATTGAGGGATTAGAGTTCATAGAGAATATGTAAATATGATGTTAGGATTATCTAATGTCGATTTGGGTATAATAAATTAGCGTATGGGTGCATTTGATTGGGTTGATTGTTGTAAATTCGGAATTGAAAAGTAAGCAGATTTTTGAGTCGTTTCGTAAGAGTCATATCTCGACCATCCGGATAGGTTTTATTGATTTTCTTGATTTTAAAATTATCTACAGAGAGTCTACTTTCAAACCCAAGTGGTTTCACGAGTTAAAAGTGAGCAGAGGTCAGTCAAATTGATTTTTACAAAATACGTTGTCAAATCTGAGTTTCAGAGACAGTTTTTGTATTGTGTTTGTGAGTTCAAGAACCATGTCAAAACATCTTTTAAATTAATATGGTTGTTACTGTAGGAATTTCATGATGTCTAGGATTTTCTAGAATTTTTCTAGAATTTATTGAGAGGTCTAAAAGGGTCTGGTCAAGCCAAACTTTAAGGTGATTGTAGCAGGTCATTTTCTGGACACTTCGGGTTGTCGAATTTTAAAAAAATAGTTAGACTTGTCAAACCTTTTTAGGAAAAAATACAGTAGGTCTGTAACATATTGAGGTTATTGGAAATGGAGTATGAAAGTCATTTGAGATCGTTTGGCATTTCTTTAAAGTTTGTTAAGTGACTATGAAAAATCGGTCAAAATCAGAAAAACCGGGATAAAGGAGTAGAAGGTGTTTTATGTTTCGTCAAGTCATGGGAAATATAGTGAAAGGTTTATAAGCATAATATACACATTAGTATCCGTCAATTAAGGGAAAAGCTAAAACATTAAAATCACTAAGGATGTTTAGACGTAAATTAAGATTAAGGGATATTTTAGTCAACATTCACGTTCGGGATTTCTAAGCTTTCCAAAAATAGGCACTTCTTCTAAAAATGGTAATAATCTACAGTCGATCCTTTTAATCGTATTCTTCTTCTTCTTTATGTGAGTTGTTATCAGATAAATGAAGGGATTATCTTGTTGTTTCATCGCTGTGTCTCTTAGTTCCTGACTCATTTACACCTCATCCTTTTCCTCGTTAATTCATGTGAATTTGGAAAATCATACCGCTAAGAATTCAACGTCTAAGTTCAACCGATATCAAACGACTCTCTCTACATTCATTTTGTCGATCGAATAACTCATTATGTTTATTTCTTTTGAGCGTTGCAATAGTATGATCAATTTATTCTTTCGTTTGCAACGATAAATTCTTCAAATGACTCTCTATAGCCTTCTAATTCGCGATCGGTTGGAACGAATGACTCTTTATGTTCATTTCCTCTAACTACTTCTACGTTGTTCATATATCCTTTATTCTTACTATGATCTGTCGCTTTATAAACAACCCTGGTGTCATCTTATAAACCATTTTATTGTTAGCTCATAAAATCTCTTGTTGATTCCCTATAAACTAAATTATTGTCATCTTATATGCTATTTCGTTTTCATTTTATGAGTTGTTTTGTTACTCTATAAACCATTTGGCAACCTTATAAACATTTTCAGAATCATCCTATAAACCATTTTGCTATCGTATCATAAACCATTTTACTATCGTCCTATAAACTATTTTGTGGTCATCCTATTAGCTACTTTGCACTCACATTATGAACTATTTTATTACATTATAAAACCATTTGATATTATTTTATACATAACACTAGTTTGACAAAAATGAGCATTGCATCGTTAGTCCTCAATTATACATAGCCTGATCACTTATGTATAATTCAGGAAGGACCATGCTAGGCTGGGAGTAGTCGCCTAAAACTTTTATCAAAATCAGTTTTCAACTTATAATCTTAAAAAGCGAACATTTTATGCATTAACTATTATTTATTTCATATTCGTTTTACTCTCCCGCTTAATTGTTTTATTAGACCCTTCGAACACGTTAGCAAGCTATATAAAACAATTAAGCGGGAGAGTAAAACGAATAAAACAACAAACCAAACACCTCCTTTACCCTCCTTTTACCCTTCCCATAACCGAATAAAACAACAAACCAAACACCTTCTTTCTTTTATTTGACTCCTACCAAACCACAAACCAAACACTCCTTTTTCCCTACCTTTTATTTAAACTCTACACTAAAAATACTACACTAAATAAATTCAAAAAAAAGTTAATAATATAAGCTAGCCCAAACACCCCTAGAAATCATCGACACTTCCATATATCCTTATTTGTTTCCAACTTAAAACACAATAGGAAAAAATTTTCCTTCCCCCTCTCTCTGTGTGCACGTCGAGCCCCAACAACAACAATAAAATCATCATAAAATTTTCTACTGTATCTAAATCATCTCAACACATATCCTATAATCATCCCCACAAAAAGAAGAACCACGCAAATGATTTAATCAAGAATCTTGATTTCAATGTTTTTGGGTTTTTTAAGTGAAGATTAAGCTAGGAGGGTTTATGGAATAAGATTAATTAAAGAATTTGATTAATAAAAAGCTATGGGTTTATTGATTGGTGTTTGGTTATGGTTCAGCCAAGAAAAGGAAGCAAGAAGGAGTCCGTATTTTTATTTGATCTTGATCACTAACTATTGTGAGTATTTATAAACCCTTTCTCATATTATCTTTGTATGATTATAATTTATTTTGATTTGCATGTTATGGAATCCATTAGATCATGTGCTAGATTAGGTTTTGGGTAAATGTGGATAATTGAAAGTGGATTAGATGTCAGAGTAGGTTAGATTAAGTGCGTTATGAAGTTGTGGTGAAGTGGAAATCGCGTTTGGTAGGGTTTCGGGTTAGGCGAATTAATGCAAAAAATTGGACAGCCATATTCAGGTGTCATAAAATTTTTTAACCTGATTTTGGACTTTAGATTAGGATAGGGTTCGTTCTTGTTGTCGTTTTGAATTTCGATATAAAATTCGACTCCTAAGTCTCAAAAACGAAATTTTTATGGCCGAATGAAGTTTAGAAAATTTTATATGAACAACTCGGCACTTTTATTATATATTAAATCTGCGCAGAATCGTAAAAAGGTAATTTGGTCGTTTTCTGGTCCGTTTCGGCCTTCGGTCGAAACATGAAAGTTGTTCGGAATGTCATTTTCTATGCACAACAATGAAACTGGGTTTCAAAGTGCATAAAAGTGGTGATTTTGTTAAAAATACAGGTCTGTGTTTTTTAGTAAAATTCAGCAACTGTTTTGAAAAGTGAGCTGATGCAGTTTTCAACTTGGGTTTCGGGCCCTTTCTAGTCCGCACCGGCCTTTCGTTAGAACATAAAAGTTGTTTATTTTGACGTTTTTTACAAAATTCTTGAGTTTTGGTCTAAAAATGCTAGACGATAAGAAAACATTGGGGTGAAAGTTAGCGATTTATCATTTTGGAAAAATTTGAGTAGTTGCTGAATTTTGTCAAAAATTAAGATTTTGAGCGTTTTAGTGTCCGTTTGAGCTTGAAACCTATCAACGAATATCACTAGATGATTAATAAATTATTGGGTGCGTCCGATCATGTTTAAAAATAGTAAGTCTAAATTCGAAAACTTTACATATGTAAGCATAATGTGGAAATAAGGGTAAGTATATAGATAATTGGTGCGTCGGTATTAACGAGAAACTTAACATTTTATTAGAAGATATAAACATCTTTGAATATCCGAACTTTCCAGAAATGGTAACTTTCTAAAAATAGAAACTTTCCTAAAATAGTAACTTTTTAAAAATAGAAACTTTTCGGATAAGTGGCGTAAATTAAATTACGAGTGTAATACTATTAATGAGAGCATCTTAAAAAAAATTGAACTTAGGGCGCACATGTGGATTCTATAGTATGTAATTATATATATGTAGTAATATATTTATTTATGCAACTTATGCATTTTCTTCACGTTCTTTATTTCTTCTAAACACGGACCACTATATTATAGGTCGTAATTAAGATGTTGTCGTCGTTGTTCGTTCGTTGTTGATTCTTTTATCGGATACTTCTACTTAAGGTGAGTTCATAGCCTCGCCTTTATACTTTATAATGTTTTTATAAACCCTGCGAGGGAGATACGTGCTAGTTTTATAAACTGAACACAAGTAGTTTTCGGTATGCTGGACCCGATTGTGAAACTAATTGCATAAGTACCTATTGCAAAAAGGCCTCGAATTTCATGAACTGTTAATTACCTATGATGAGTAAGCGCTAGTACATTAAATAGATCTATTGGGCCGTGACAGCCCTATCCGAGGTATGTATCCATGGCGTGAGCACCCTGTGTCGGATATTTTGTATTGAGAAATTCTTTTGGGTATATTGCAATATTACCTAGGGTAGGGGCGGACGATAAACATATTCTTATATGTTGGTTAACGTTTCAGTGGCATGAGCTTAATGCATTAGTGAATATAACTTGTTTGATCCACAAGTTTTCGATGATTAAAAATACTTGCGTTCCCTCTTTTATTCATATAAACTCTATGGATTCACTCAATGTTTTTGTTGACTTTTTAGCATGTTTTATCTCAGGTAATCAAGGTTGAGGGCTTAGAGCGGACGAGGAGAGTTAGCGCTAAAGTTTTATGAAAATTATCTTTTGTTCCATTCTCTAAAAACATTTCTTTTAATGTTTAAAACTTATTTCGTATTGTTTCGGGGTAAAGATTCAGTGGGACGAAGTAAACTTTGATTTTCACTATGAATGGAACTACTTTTATGGTTTAAAACGTCTCTTTTTGATTCGTTCTTTATATTCTTATGTTGTTGTGTTATGACTTAACACCCAATTGTTGGTTCCGATGCGTGTAAATTTGGGAGTGTTAAATTTAGATAACCAAAATATTAATAAATTAAAAGATTGTTTCTCGCTCTTAGTGATCGACATCCTACTTACCACAAACTCCCATCTGACCGGGTACACTGCCCGTTAAAGTGTTGTGTTTGGTAACGTTGGCAAAATATAAATTTAAAATTTGAAACATAAATTACAACCACATAACAGCACATCAAGTTTTTGGCGCCGTTGCCGGGGAGTGAAAAATTTAATCCTGATTTTTATTTGATATTTTGGTTTTTAACATTAAATTAGATCTAACCCGTAGGATTAGTGTAAATTAGATTAGTGTACAATTCTGTATAATTCTGTATATTTGTGTATTGATTGCTTGTATATTTGTTAGTTTAATTGTTTGTGTGTTTAATTGTTTTCTAATACACTGTTCTGGTCGATAACCTGATACGGCGTATCCACTTCTATTGGATGCGGAGTATCCAACTTTCTTATCCAATACAGTGTATTCATTCAACAGATTAATATGGCATATTCAGGTCCATTGAATACGGCGTATCAATCATCTGATACAAAATCAATTACTGAAGCCTTAAATTTCGTGTTTGATTTCCGTGCTTAATTTTCTATCTTTCTTCAGATCAAATCCTGCTGATATTTTTACCTTTGTCACAGATCATACTTATCAGAGCTAGTTGATCGAAGAAGATACTACAAGAAACTAGGGCAGAACTGATTTCAAAAGAATGTGTGGATAATGCTCAAACTAAATCAAATATTGCTGAAAATACGAAAGATGATATAAAACTCAGCAAGGAATTTTTGATGGAATTATCAAATAATGCATACCACAAAATGTTTGATGAAGACGCGGTGGACCACATTGCTAAGGTGCTTAAAATGCTTGATTTAATCAATATTCCTGGTGTGGACTCCCATCGACTACGCATGAAGGTTTTTCTTCTCTCACTGGCCGATGACGCAAAACAATGGTGGATAAGTGATGGGGATGGAGAAATCACTACCTGGGAGGAACTAGTTGAGAAATTTTTCTATGAGTTCTATTCCGAATCCCACGATGGCAAAGATGAAATGTTGGATGAAGGGGATAACTGGGGGATTAATCCACTTGAATTCATATCACGAGTAAATTCATCATTCGAAAATCATATGATAGTGGATGGAAGAACTAAAAAGTATTATTCATTCATGGCTGAATGGAAGTTGGAATAAAAGTCGAATGGATGACAGCATCTTAAGCAATGATGAATGGAGGAAATCTAACTATAGGAACCCTCATGACACTACTACTAATTCGTTCTTCAAGCCTTATTTGAAAATTCATGAAAAGAACAACATTGAAATAGAAGATGAACGAAGCCAAATAAAGCGCAAAAGCAACGATGGCAACTTAGAAGCTAACATTCTAAATAATACATCCAATTTTAACGATATAAATGATGAGCGGCCTAACAAAAGGGTATGCAAATCCGAGAAGTTTGAAGGTATAAAATATTCACTTGGACCCAACGAAGAATACATTTCTATAAGAAGATGTGAATATAATGCTTGGGAAAGAAACGAAGATTGTGTGTCTCAAATCTAACAAGAAATTTTTCAGAAAAAGGACAACGGATGGAAGGTGACGCGCACAGAGTGAAGGAAGCTGAAGACAAAGTCTAACTTAAAGACTTAGCTGTAAACAAAAGTGCTTTCTGGGAGACAACCTGGATTGTTATTTATTTTTATCGAGTCTGTCTTCCCAGACATCAATACGACGTATCTGCTCCATACCATACGGCGTATTGATTGTCTGGACGTTATCAGTCTTTATTTTTTATGCACTTTAAACATTATTGTCTGTTCTGTCCATACGGCGTATTCATGCACATGATACGGCGTATTCGGCAGACTGACCCGTATTTAGATACTTTTTACAGGTCTCTATACGGCGTATTCTAGTTTATGGATTCGGAGTATTGGTCTCCTGTACAGCTTGTTTAGTTTATTTAATTAACCGTAGGTATTGAGATAGGAATGCATAGTTTTTCCTAAATTTTGCACAGGACCTCGCTGGAAAGAAATCGACGATGTTGGCAAAGTATCTACAATCTGGAATTCTTGCTCAATAAATCTACATGGAGAATCATTACCGAGCAAATATCAGGGGAGTTTCTCATTCTAATTCTTTTTAATTCCTTTTTTAATGTTTTATCTATACAACGAGGACGTTGTATAATTCAAGTGGGGGATGGGAATTAGAATGTATACTTGTCTTATTTTTCACATTAAAATGCTTAAATTATGCTCAAATTTAAAAAAAATTCAAGCATACCTTTGTGAAATTACTTGTTACATAACCCGCACACAACAACCCTTATTAGATATTGTGAGAATTTAACCTTATCCGTTTCCAAATGTTTACCCAAATTTCACAAAAATATGAGTGTGTCGGTGATGTTGTAGACTTTAGAACTTGGCTTGGTATATCACTCGATATCACAATGATGAGTACTATGGATTTAGATGGAGTAACTTGTTTAAATTGGTAAATTTTTAGGATTACACCCAAAAAGCCTCTACATGTTGTTTATTAACTAACTAAACTGGTTAGTTAACCCCTATATAAACCCTTTGTTTACTCTCATTATAAGAGTAAGATACCCCTAGAAAAACCCATAGAGCCAATCCTTTAGGAATAACACCAACTATTTGTTTCGTTACACCTTTACGCCTTAGCCTACCCTGTTAGATTAAGTCCATTTACAGTTGCTAGTTGCTTAAAGTGTAAAGTATGTATTTCTCGAGTCTTGTGTCATTTTCTATCTTTGGTACGGTTGGAAAGAAATTTGTACATTGCAAATGGGAATGTATAAAGTAGTCAAAACTCATGTATTTTTACTATCATCACAATTATTGGTACGTCCGAAGAATGAAGAATTATCAAAGGAATTATCTGTAGTTATTATAATCGTGAATATGGTGAAATTACACCGAGATTCGTAGTTAGTATTATGTATATAAAAACGAAAAAATTAGAAATATCGCGACAAAAAAGAGGAGCAAAGTTTGAAGATAATCGTTTCGCAAAAGATTACACCAAAGGTATTATTTGAAGGATCGATTATTCGTTGATACGTCTTATAAGTCAACGATGTAAAGTTTTGTATAAAGTGGTAGATATCGCCACTTGTCTTGTAAAAGTATGTAAAGTATGGGATGATTAGGAAGTTTAGCGTTATGGGAACGCCAACTTAGGTTGTTGTTTTTGATCTATGATCAAGACGTCTGTAAATAATTGTGTCTTTATCATGATAACGGTCGGGAAAAGTGTCTAGCAACTTGTGCCTTATTTGTTTTAGACTTAATCTATTTGCTTCGTAATTTTGATTTAACAACATTTTATTTCCCTTTTCCTAATCATTAACCATGGGTTTTATGCGAACAAGGATGTGATCAAACATGCATGTCTATTCCATTTATTACTATTGGTGAAAGTTAGAAGATCCCTACCCTATATCATTCTTCATCCTAACCCTTGGTTAAACTCGAATGAGGATGTGATCGACCACACATGTCTATTCCGTCGTTATGGCCATGTATGTGTACTTCAGCTGCCTTGTTGGTGTGGTACTTTTGGTGAAAGATTGTAGAATGATCAACCCTAAGCCTTATAATAATAACCCATTTACCTTTATAAACTTGTTACTCCTTAGCTCCAGTGGTTGAGATGTGTATCATTGCCAAGCTTATGATAGAATACTC
Organism: Tanacetum coccineum; assembly: GCA_026074375.1. NCBI lineage: Eukaryota > Viridiplantae > Streptophyta > Magnoliopsida > Asterales > Asteraceae > Tanacetum > Tanacetum coccineum. The sequence continues at coordinate 20,470 of BQNB010041769.1, forward strand.
GTCACGACCGAGCAATTAAGCAAATTAGTTACATGTTACCACATAGATTAGTTGAGTGATTTGAGTGTTTTCATTTACCGTTTCGTGATGTTTTGTTTGTGCACTTTGTAAATGAACGAATAAATGTTAAAAAACAGAAAAATCCTTAGGAAACATTTTTTATAAACTCTAAAGGCTACTTTTGAGGACAATTATATCAAGTGGGGATAATTTTGATGACATCAAATAACTTCAGTTTTATAGCATCATTTATCCCTTGTAATTAACCTATTTTGTGTAATTATTGCAAATAATTGTTACTTAACCATTTGTATTTGAGAATTGAAGTAATTATGCAGTACTTGGTGAAGATTAGCTAAAAGGCATGCATTCTGGAGCTTAAACGATGAAATATGAAGAAACTGGTTCTGACATCCCAGCTGCCTTGTTGGTGTGGTACTTTTGGTGAAAGATTGTAGAATGATCAACCCTAAGCCTTATAATAATAACCCATTTATCTTTATAAACTTGTTACTCCTTAGCTCCAGTGGTAGAGATGTGTATCATTGCCAAGCTTATGATAGAATACTCGTCACGACCGAGCAATTGAGCAAATTAGTTACATGTTACCACATAGATTAGTTGAGTGATTTGAGTGTTTTCATCTACCTGTTTCGTGATGTGTTTGGTTGTGTACTTGTAATTGAACGAATAAATGCTTAAACAGAAAAATCCTTAGGGATACATTTTTATAAACTTCTAAAGGCTACTTGAGGACAAGTAGGATTTAAGTGGAGGATATTTGATGACATCAAATAACCTCAGTTTTATAGCATCATTTATCCCTTGTAATTAACCTATTTTGTGTAATTATTGCAAAGAATTGTTACTTAACCGTTTGTATTTGAGAATTGCAGTAATTATGGAGTACTTGGTGAAGATTAGCTAAAAGGCACGCATTCTGGAGCTTAAACGATGAAATATGAAGAAATTGGTTCTGACATCCTATAGGTTGTATCCATTAAGGAAGAGTAATAATCAATGATAGGTCGCATATTTCAACTGGATCTAGTGATACAGATCAAGTAATCTAGTTGCCGAGATGGCTCTCCATATAGTTATTAATACATCTAGACCAATAGGATCACGAATAATAACTTATTTTTGCCTTTAAATTGTAAGCTTAGTTGGACCGGCAGGTGACCCTAGGGATCAACGAGTACGTTCTTAATTAATTGGTAAAGACTTAGTTAGTGGACTACTAGTGTATGAATTTCCATTAAGCAGTAAGTGGGTAAAGTCTCTATGAGCTAGGGTTTAACAAGATCACCATTGCTTTAATCCCTAAGATAGACTATAATTAGCAAATAAGGATGCATTATGTGGATACGTTTAATTGTGACAGACGTCTTCGTATCTAGGTCTTTGAAAGAAGTAACGCCTAAGTCTTAAGAATGATATGCCGCCTCGAGATAAGTAACCATTGCACTAAATAAACAAACCAACGTTCTAATCGGATTAATCATGGCTAATACAGTTTTCTTATATTTGGCTAGACTGCTCTTTTATCTTCTATTAATTTGCTTGTTTGTGTTATTGTGTCTTGAATTGATTTTAGTCACCACTAAACCCGTGCTAGTCTCTCAGGCTAAAAACCCCTTTATCCATTAGATTTAGGACGAACATAGGTTTAGCATTGGTTTAACATATAATAGAATTAACTTAATTTAGATAACCAAAATATTAATAAATTGAAAGATTGTTTCTCGCTTTTAGTGATCAACACCAGACTTACCATGAAACTCCCATCTAAACGGGTACACTGACCGTTAAAGTGTTGTTTTTGGTAAAGTCGGGAAAATATAAATTTAAAACTTGAAACATAAATTACAACCACACAACGACACATCACATACCACAAGAAAAATCATAGATTCATGCATACAATCTTAATCATCATTCATAATCAATTAAATATCATTTTTACACAAGTATAACAAAACTACTCATCATTCATTTTAATAACCTCAAAACTCAATTCAAACATATTGTTCATGTTGTAAATGTAAGTAAACTTCTGCAAATAAGATCAAGGATTATACCTAGAACAACGATTATAGAAGAAAACTTAGACTTGGATTTAGAGCAATCCAAACGCCTCCAATCAACCAAGAATACCAATTCTAAATCACCATCAAGAAACAAAGATAAATACCTACGTTCTTGTTATGCTCTTGGAAATCTCATAACTATTCTAGCCTTTTGGGAGAGTTATTTAGGTTTTTTAACCTTTTTCAAGGGTTAGAAAAGTGTGTATGTAGCTAAGACCCCCTAGTATGATTATATAGGCTAGATACATGCTTTGGGAGCAAGAAAATGTTGCCTCGGTGATAATGGAGGGAAATGATCAGACTTGGAGCTTAATGGTGCATTAATTCTTCCATAATTGGCATTTTTGTAACTAAAAAACCTCGCCAGCCGGGCGGCTAGAGCTCGAGCCAGGCGGCTCGTTCGCTTCTGCCAGCTTGGGCGGCTCCTCACCAGCCTGGGCGGCTGGAGCTTCGCTCCAAAACATAAAGTTGTGTTTTCTTTGTCATTTCTTCTCCCTTTTCTTCCCTTTTGGTTGGGTTGGACCATATAACTTGTAAATGGATTAAATACTTGAATATGGGGTATAATGGGCTTCCAAACTTCTTATCAAAGCTTCTCTTTTCGGGAAATCTTCGAAAGTTATTTTCTTCATGTTTCCTTCTCATTTTCTCGTCTTCTCTCCGTCTTGGCTAACTACAAACATGTAAAATTCACTTTGCATAATATTAGTAATAAAAGTTCTCTATTTAGCCAAATATCTTATATTAAAGTATAAATAACGCATCCAAAAACATACTCGATTTGAGCATTATCAAATTCCCCCACACTTAAGTTCTGCTCGCCCTCGAGCAGGTTTAGCATTTAAGAAAAATATTCCAACATCCACTCGATAATGATTAATAAAAGAATATGATCGCATTAAGAACAATAATTGTTTGAAAGTTTGTATGCGAATTTTTGACAATACCCGTATGATTTTTTGAACATGATAACATAACTAATCACCTCACGAATAAGAACTTTGTATGAATTCACTCAGCACTAGAATTTTTTTGTTTTGGTGGTGGTGTAAGTAATTCACTCATTTTCTTAGTCATGATTTTGTGTCATAGCATAGGCTTGTACAAGTATTAAAATTTAAATCTGATAAGGCATGAGCACCTGGAAAATCTATCAAAAGTAATTTTATTGGGTTAGGCTTTTGGGTTAATAAGGGTTGTGAGTTAGACATGGGCTATTTTTGGTTCGGTTCTACAAACGAAGAAAAATAATAAAGTCAAATCTAAAATTGCTAGTCATCACAATCCAATTGAAATGATTACGTACCCAATTTTCCTCTCGATCGATCACTAGTGTCATGTCTTAGCACATTGGCTAATCAACACCCCAATTTACTTCTTCTTCCTTCATCTTTATAACTTATAGCACATTGGCTATTTTTATTATATTTTTTTTCTTTTTTCTCTTTTTTTCAACCAAACTCCTTCGTCACCCCCACATTTTGGATGAGCATACTCTATAAAAAATACAATTAAGAGTAGCTACCTCCGTCTTTGTCAAAATGACAAACACAATACAAAGTATGGTCAACAAGTAATCATCAAAAATTACGTCATTCATACCAAGTAACTAGAAATCCATAGACTTAACTAAGGGTTAGGCTAAGGTTAAAGGTGTAATATATATAATTTTTTTAATTTTTAAACGAACGGGATGGCTTGGATGGTGTACTAATTGTATCTAGCACTAGAAATGAGTGCTAACAAAATGGGTCCAAAAGAGTGGTTTACTAACCGATGTGGTTAGATAAAATCATTAGATATAAAATGGATGGCCATTTGATGTAATTCTTAATTTTCCTTTATCATCTAAATTCACCATAATCACACAAGTGTGATCTCACTGCGGAAGTATAATGCATAACAAGCACAAGTTCTAGAATCGCGGCACACTCATAGCAAAAATGGAATTAAGCATAAAAGTGCTTATCATAAGAAATAGGCTTCAATTCCTCACATATTTAAGTAATGGCTACAAATGTGATAGCAAATGTTATCGATCCTAAAAACGGATTGCTCAAATAATCAGGATATGCCAAAATAGCCTTTTTATTTGTTGGATTGATTTAGTCGTTTTTTAATATGTATATTCTACGCGTGAAAACAACAAAATCTTTGAGGGCGACATTTTATCCCTAAATTTTTAGATCATTTTTCCTATTTACTTCCCTCCCCCACACTTAAGTTTTGCATTGTCCTCAATGTAAATAAACGAATTTCAAAGCAAAGAAAATGTGAAAAATTAGGATGAATGATACTACCTGGTTTAAATACGCATCTTCCGTTTGTGGTTTTGGTATGCGAATTGAGTTTCTTCAAAACTTGGTTTTTTTATAACTACCGATGCTTCTCACACATCAACCCTACAAATACAGAAATACTACAAATTCCATGACATAATAAAACATCCTAAATTCCAAATCAACTTAATAGAAAGTACTTAAACATAATTTAAAATATTCCACAAATAAAAATTAAAATTATCCAACACAAGTAAGAGTTTCAGAATCAAACTCGATCACACAATCAATCTTTCATATCATCATCATCACTCGCCACACAGTTCTCTAAACGCACGTACTGGTCACTCATGTCATCTTCATCATCATCTCCATGAACTCCTCCCGATGATCCTCCAATCTCGTAACCTGAGCTAGGAATAATAGGACCTGCATAATAAGCATCACCTTGTGCTCCAAAGTGTTCACCTCCATAAAATTGATTACCCATATCAGGATAATGTGTGTAAAGGTGTGGATATGACACATATGGGTAAGGATATGGTGGAACATTTGGTGTTTCATAAGTGGGATAAGCAAAATTAGACTGGTCCGCCAAATGATGAAGGATAGGCATAGAATGCTCAAGTATATAGTTGTTTCTTATAAGTATCGAATCTCTCCAAACATCCCTACGCTCGATCTCATTTAAGCTAGCATTCCAATCACCCCAACTTGAGTTCAACCCAGTTGGTTCTTGTCTTTGTCTTCTTGCTTTTCTAAGTTGTGGTGCTACTCCTGTGGTTTGCAATAAAGTATGGATGTCTTCATCTAGCTCACTTTCCAACATCTTAGCAGTCTACTTCTCACACTCTATTGGCTCCAAACATTTCACTACTTCCTCATCCACAAGGTATCCCAATGACTTAGCAATCTCAGTCACATAATGACCTCCACAAATAAGACTATTCTCTTTAAGACCTGGAGCATGCTTTCAAAGGTGCTCGGTTATAACCCAAGCCAAGTTGATACCACGAGATTCATCCAATGCACTCATCAGCCACAAATCTCTCTCCTGACACCTCTCCTTACTGCCTACCCTATGAACCAAAGATCCAACTAATAACCTATGCACAATCCTCATAAGTGGTTCCTTAATTAATGATGTCCTCGAGTTATGTTAGCCTCAAGATATTGAGTTGAACAAGGAAGCTCGGCTACTAATCATGGAAGCATGATCTTTATTAAATATATGTTGTAATAGGCTAGTTACGGGTATCGGGCTCGTTATTTAATCTAATATTGTATATGTTGTGGGCTAAAGCCCAAGTAATCCTGAGCCTGACCCATTATCATTAAACCACACGGCCCAAAAGAAAGGCTTAAGAGGCCGGCCCAAGTGTTGGTATAAATACCCCTCTCCAAGTGTGGAAAGGGTGTTGGTTCTCATTTGTATTTCTCTCATTTGCAAGAATTCAACCACTCCTCTTTTTCTCTCTACTTTCTCTCTCTAACTTCTTCCTACTTTTCTTCTCTTTTTCTTATCTTATTTCTTGGTAATTACCATGGTGAAGTGAAGTGATTCTTGGTTCCTACATTTGATATCACTCGGCTCGGGTGGGTTTAGCGGTTTCGTTGTGGTTATTATGCGCTTATTGGATACGGCTTATTAGAGTTTTATCATACGACTTGATTTTTTTTACTAATTCTTGGCAAATAGTCTAATGGGCCACAACTTATGTTTTCATAACGGTTTCATTTATTTGTATAGCAAATAACTATTTCATTCTTTTGTGCGGTTTTTTGCTTAGTACCTATTTTTCATATCAAGTTTTTTTAGCTCTTTTTCACTCGGCTTATACTAATACTTCTTAAGGTTCTTTTTTGCTTTTCAATCTTTCTTATTTAAAACCATTTCTGGCTATTCTATTCGACTTATCCATAGCTTATTTGCATTTATCTCAGCTTCTCATAGCTTATCCAGTGCTTAAAAGTCACAGGTTCTTTCTCTAGATTTGAAGTTTTTTAAGCTTATTTTGAACCAAAAGCTCTTATTTTCGTAGCTTTCAGCTGTACACACAACTTTTCAAGCTTATTTTGAGCTTATTAAAGCTTATTCAGTTGTTTTGTTTTATGGTCCACGGTTTAAGCTCAAGACAAAGATAAGAACAAGGATGGTTTGTGGTTTTAGCAAGAAGATAACTAGTACGTTTTGTTTTGTTGCTAACTAATTTTTACACTCTCAAGCTAACCGATTTATACATCATGGTTGGCCAATTTATGCATTATTTGTGAACCAATTTATGCAAGATAGGGTAACCGAGTTATACATGGTCTAAGGTGAACCGATTTATACACTCTCAAGGGTAACCAATTTATACTTGTTGCAAGTCAACTGATTTATTCAAGATGGTGAACCGAAATATACATGTTTCAAGTTAACCGGAATATACATCACCGATTCATACAGGTTTAAGGTGACCAAATTTGACAAGTTTCTGGTTTACTTCGTGTTACTACGGTTTTTTGGTTTTGAGTTTTGGTCGTTCACGGTTCTCCTAACTAATATCATTACGATCGCGATCCTTCGTAGATCGTTGTAGTGTATTTACTCTTGATCGACGATCATCGTACGAGTTTGCGAGACAAGTTAAACATTTGTTGCATTTTTCTCACATTTAAACGAAGAAGAAGCTATTGTTTGGAGCGAATTTGTTATATATCAAACTTAATTTGAATTTGACAACTTTAGTCCCTGGACTTCAACTCAATTTCATACTTCATCCTTGGTTTGTTTATTAACCCTTATTATTGAATCTAAATGACACTGTTAGTCCTTAGCTCTTATAATTCACCCTTTAGTCTCCAAAAGTGAACTGGTATTGCACCGATAGTCCCTGCAACTTTAATTAACAACCGTTAAGCATTTAACTTGGATTTCAATCACACCGTTAGTCCTTGTTTGTGTTTTAATCAATTGTTAATCATTTTAAGTTGAAAGTGTAGTAACCGTTTGTCCTTTTAGCTCAACAAATCGTTAACAAAAGTTCCAATACTTCAATTACAACAACGATTTCAACAACAAACCTTAATTACAAACAATTATTCATTTACGGTTTTTTCTTGATTTAGTAAAATCCCGTAAAAGTCGCGTCTTTTCTTGGTTTAAATCATAGATTTATAAAATACTGTGAACGTTAATTGAATTCAATCCACAACAACAATCACTTTACCTACTTAAGATCCTACAAAATCATTTTCACTTCATCACAAAAAAATCATTCATCATGACTACTCCAATCACAACTCCCACAACTGACAGTCAAATGCATAACAACATCATGGTAGCTGGTTCAAGGGATCATGCACCAATGCTTGCACCAGGAAGATATGCTCAGTGGCAATCACGTTTCTTAAGATACATTGATACAAGATCGAATGGTGGCACCTTGAGGAAATGCATTTTAGAAGGTCCATACCAACTTACTACTATCACAATCCCAACTGTACCTGCAACAGATGATTCTCCAGCAGTTCTAGAACGAACAACAGTTGAGACACTCTTGAATATGTCTCCTGAAAACAAAGAACATTATCAATCAGAAAAGGAAGCAATTCACATGCTATTGACTAGAATTGGGGATGAAATCTACTCAACCATTGATGCTTGAAAGACAGCTCATGACATATGGATAGCTATTGAAAGACTTCAACAGGGTGAATCTCTTAACATCCAAGATGTCAAGACTAATTTGTTTTGGGAGTTAAGCAGATTCACTTCTCATGATGGAGAGTCAATGGAGTCATACTACTCCATGTTTTACAAGATGATGAATGAAATGATAAGAAACAACTTGACAGTTGCTACGATGCAAGTCAATGTTTAGTTTCTTCAACAACTTCTACCAGAATGGTCAAGATTCATGAAAATTGTAAAGCAAAATCATGACTTGGACACAGTGTCATATCATAAGCTCTTTGACGTTCTGAAACAATATCAAAAGGAAGTTAATGAAATCCGTGCTGAGAGAATAGCCATGAATGCTAATCCATTAGCACTTGTTGCTGCTGCTCAACAATATCCAGATCCTTACTATCAAGCACCAAAACCTCACAAATCATATGCACCAACATCAAAACAATCATCTTCCACTAGATCTATTGCATCTACCAAACACAAAGGCAAAGAGATAGCCAAACCAATCACACCTTCATTTGAGTCAGCTTCTGAAGAAGACAGTGATCCAGAACAAGCTCAGAGAGATAAGGATATGCAAAAAAACTTGGCACTCATTGCAAAATACTTCAAAAAGCTCTATAAACCTACTAACAACAACCTTAGAACTTCTTTAAACCGCAGAAACAAGAATATGGATACTACTCTAAGGTACAAGAATAACAATCAAACTAAGCAGTTAGGAATCAGAGGACAGTGACTATTGTTGAGGCTAGGGAGACTGTTGGCAGTCAGGTAGTGCAGTAGAGCGGGATACAGTGTTTCAATTGCAAGGAATTTGGTCACTTTGCTAAGGAATGCAGGAAACCAAAAAGGGTAAAAGACTACACGTATCACAAGAAAAAGATGTTGCTGTGCAAACAAGCTGAGAAAGGTGTTCCATTACAAGCAGAGCAAGCTGATTGGCTAGAGGACACGGATGAGAGATCGATGAACAAGAACTAGAAGCACATTATGGTTTCATGGCAAAGATTCGGGGAAGTCTTACCTCCAAAATCAAATTCAAATGTTGAGCCATTGGAACAGGTATAATACGATGTAGAATATAATGTGTTTGCCAATGTAAGACAGCATTCTGAGCAACCTAAATCTATTAGTAACACATGTGTAGTGGAAAATGTTGATAGTAATGTCATTCCTGATTCACCAGATATGTGTGATAATGATATTCAAACTGACCAAAATGCTGAAGATGAGCGTGTTGCGCTTGCTAATTTAATTGCAAATTTAACACTTGATACTGAAGAGAACAAAAAGATTTTAAAGAAATTAAAGAAAGCAAACGCATCATTGACTCAAGAATTAAAAGAGTGCAAATCCAATCTTGAGGAGTCTAATACTACTCGTGGTAGTTGCCTAATTGCACTTTAATGTAAACAGACTAAGCTTGAGAAGTACATGACCTTTAATGACCTTATAGTTGATTATGACAAACTTTAACATAAGTTAAATGAAACTCTAAGACTATTAGCTCAAAAAGAAATTGACATCAAAGAAGGTTTAAAACATAAAGCCTATGAAATTTCAGTTGTCAAAGAGAAACACGATGAGTTAGTCAAACAGAGTCTTTTAACAAAGTCACATTACGAAGGTCTTGTCAAAGAGAAAACTAAGGTGATAACGGATTTGAAAAGTAAGGAAGAAAAAGACATTGACAAAATGATTTCAATGGAAAAGCAATTAGAGTTTTTAAATGAAAATGTTTATAAAAGGAATCAATCAATTCAGACCATTCATATGTTAGCCCCCAAAGGCTCAACATTCAATGGTAGACCAACTTTTGCAAATCCCATGTGTTGATCCCTTTTGAACAGATCTTACTTAGCTTGTTAAAGCTTAGTTGTGTTGGACAGATCCAAGACAACTATAGTAGAAACTAAGATTGAGAATATCACAAACTATGCGGAAACTAGTTTGCAATACTAAGAAGAACAATAAAACAGTAAACAAACTTTTACTAAACTTTCAGCCTCAATATAAAATGATCACTCTGAATAGTGATAGGGTTACAAAATAACCTTGAAGCTATGAACTATGACTGCTATGAAAACTATATAAAACTTATATCTAGATCTATGCCACAGAGTTCCTATTATACACCAAAGAAACCCTAATAGGCTTACAAAACGCGTCAAGTGATCAATGCGTATCTATTCCTAATATATCTCATGCATATCACATTAACAGTACTAAGTATTTATACTAACAGTACTAACTACATAACCAACAGTACTAATAAACTGACAGTACTAACACTTTGTATTGGCAGTACTAACTATTAAACTAATGGTACTAATGAATTAGACTGTTTTCTCCAATCTTCAGCAGTGTTAAGTTAGTACTGGCAGTACTAACTTTCTTCTAGTTGTAATATCTTCAACTCTGGCAGTACTAACTAAGCTTGGCAGTATAAACTCTTCCCTTGGCAGTCCTAAGTGTGATAGGTTTAAATCCCAACAATCCTCCCCTAAACTTGTGATTGTCACCCAAATCTACAAGTTTCTCTGAATTAAACCATCTGTGCTAAGAGGATGCTTCCAAACACTTTATTGTCTTGGTTTGTTTGCTTGTATGAAGATTTTCTTTAAAAGCTCATTTGGCATCTCTGAATGTTGTTCTACTAACAGCTTGTTAGCCAACATCATCTGAACTCCTTTTAACAATGGATAATCTTTCTCTACCAGCATGAAAATATCATGTCCTCTTACTGAAGATACATGGTGAACACCACATGTATCATAAAGCCTCCATACCAAAGGATCGTGCATATACCTTTGAAGCTTCCATAGAGTATCATCACTATCTGGTTTAAACAATCTCTTCAGTTAAACCCACAATTCCTTCTCTTTATCATATGTAGGCTCTGTTGTACTGAACCTCTTCTTAACCAAATCCCGAAGCTTAACCAGGTTATCTCTATCAAATTTCTTTAACATATCAGCAAAAATCTAATAAGCTTCTATATGGGTTCCAACTCTGATAATTCTCCAATACCTTCTTGTGTCTTCAGAGTAAACCTCTTAGTCTATGATTAGATATTTAACCTGTAAGGCTTCAACATAAACTTCTTCCACTGGAACTACCATCATCATCTGTTGTAAATCCTCTTGTGGCAATTCTTTTTCTTCTTCATCTGGCTGTTCTTGAACTGACTCTGAAGCTTCATTAGTCTTTTGCTTCTTAGAACCTTCATGATCAAGTCTTACTTCTGCACCCCTTTTAGAACTTCCAACTTCTATAGAATCAGTAATTGTTTCTTGTGAACTTCCAGCTACTCATTCTAATGCTCTTCCTCTATCTTCAATTTCCATGGGTACAAAAGTGTTGACACTCTTCATTGTAGTTTCAAGTAACTCCTTGAGCTCATCAAAAGAATATCTTTTCAATTGCTACAGTGTATGACTTCCCATGTGCTTGATGTAATTCATCATATAATTCCTCTATTGAGCTTGTGTCATGGGCTTGTTCCTCTTTGCTTCAGCTTTCTGTGTAGCAAAATATCTCTTTCTCTGATTAATAAGATCTACAAGCATCTTTACTTAATCAACTTTACTGTACTTTTTTCTTTCCTCTAGTTGTAGTGTTTGAGTTAGCTCTTCATCAGCTCCAACTCTTGCTCTGATGTTTTCCCATTATTCCTTAGTAAAAGATTGAGCTGTTGCATGAACTCTAGCCATCCTTTGTCTTTCTTCTTCATCTAGTTCCTCTTGCAGTCTCATAGCTGCTTCATGTCCAAGCCTATCTTGTTCTTGCTGTAATTTTGTTCTCTTGGACTGTTCTTCTTCAGATTCCTCCATTACACCTTTACCTTTATCTTTGATTACAACAGATGAGGGAATACTGATGTTAACTTCTTAAACCATACCAGCAGTACTAACTGGCACTAATGCACCAGCAGTACTAACTAATTCTTCAGCAATACTAAACAATCTACTAGCAGTACTAACTCCACCACTACCAGTACTAACAGCCCTTCTTCTTCTAGTGTAAGTGTGAACATTTTTAGCTGCATCTGCAAACACCTTAGTTGCACTAAAGACTCCCAACTGATCTTGAGGTTGATCTTCTTGACTATGTGTAGGAGTAATCAAAGTAAGTCCTGCATTTTAATCAATTTCTTCTATCATCCTCCCCTGTTTGGAAATATCCTCTAAATCCTCTTCATTAATTTCTTCTATCTTTGCTCTTCTTCTAGCTTGGTTGGACTTGACAGTTTTCTCCAATTTCTTCACCTTCATGATAAGCTTGGTATAAGTAGCGCCATATACTTTCTTTATCTGCCTTAAGTCTGTCTCCAAAGCTAGAACCCTATCTGATAATGTTGTACATAAAGCCATCAATTCTTAGAGTTGCATACTGCCCTCATTACTTCCAAGTGTGTTAACTCTTGGGAGAGGTGAATCATAAGGCTGTGTAGGTACCCTCTCAGACCTAGTCTGAGCAATGGAACCCCTCGTGGCTTCTTGGCACCTGGGACTACCACATGCACTAATTCCCTGAGGAAAAGGCACATTAGGTATTGCCGTAGATTAGGTCTTAGTTATGTTACTACTAGCTTGTGCTGCATCTAAGCTAGCAGCAGTAGTGGTAGCCCTTTCCAATCTCTCATCCCACTCCTCATAGACAGCCACATCTGCTACATTAGGTATAGGCTTACTAGTCTAAGGTAACGCGGTGACCTGGTTTAATGCTTGCCTAGGTGTTTGAGTCTTTTGGTGTGATGATGAGACAACATTAGGGATTGGTTCTCCATGAATAGGTTGAGTAGTAGAAGGTGGTGGTTGGGGTTTAGAGGGATGTCCTGAACCTTCACCCTCTTTTGCTTGAATTGCAAGCATACTTGGAAACAAAGGTGTGTGTTCCTCAGAAAAACCTTTTTTCATATTGCTAAAAAGTTTTGGAGTTAAAGCAGGAGATATATATTTTCTGTTGTGGGGATTAAGAAATTTTTTGTCTTGTCCAAAAATATTTGAATAAATCTTGGATACATTAAAAACTTATATTTACTATCCAAGTTTTTCACCTTACCATCAAAAATCAATTTAGAAAAGTTAAAAGTTCTATTTGTGGCCAAGCAAATAATAGCAATTGCTATATTGCTACTAAATTGTTCCCAAGAAGTTTTCTTAGGACTAAGACAATGTAGGTTGGTATGGATCAAGAATCTCTATTGAGGGGAAAATTTACCTTTTTGAAAAGTCAGTTTATCATCAGTTAAAACATGCCCTATTAGTGAGAGTTGATCAAAAATTTCAGTAGTTGGCAAAGCATTAATACCGTCTACATCTACTAATTGGAGATGTCTCCTAACAGATGCTTCAGTAATAGTGAATTATTTACCATTATCAACTGTTCTAACAGTAGCAGTCTGCCAAAACTTTTCGATTAGAGAAACATAGATAGTAGGATCCTTAGTAAGAGCAAACCTTAAATGACTTCCATTGAGAAAATCTACTATCTCTTGGAATCCTTCACTCCCAGTTGGTTTCTTTAGATAAGCAACCATGTTGTGTTGCGCAGAACAGAAATTCCAAATTCTCCATTATGTGATTGAGTTATGTAAGGGTTCTGGGTTTATGTTACGTAATGAAGAGTGGGATATCGTTAGCGTTTTTGCAAGTTAATTTAGATTTTATAAAAAAGCGCCTTAAAGGGTTTGATTGTGACGAGAATAATATGAATTCGTTTATCTTGAAGAAGCTTATAAGTGAGAAAGATCACGAATTATCCAAATTATAGACTCCTATAAGCGGTAGATATTGGCAAAAATCTCATCGGGCTATATTTAATTGCCAAAATTATTATGCCCCAAACAAGTACTAACGGGTAAGCCTAGCAGTACTAGTATTTGACTACGTAAGTACAAAGTTTTAGACTAACCGTACTAAGTAGTTCCCAGTAGTACTCAGAAATGCCTAGCAGTATTAACTTTTGAGGTACTAGTTTTAACCTCAATGGCATTCTAAAAAGCATTTTCATCACCAATGTTGATTCTCACAAGCTCTCTTTCTGTTTTTGAAGTCACTATATCTCTCATTTCTTTTGCTTACTGAATCACTATGTCTGTTTTTATTTCACAAATCTCTATTCTTTTGAGCTCACACTTTCTCTATGTCTGTTTTTATTTTCTCTCAATGCTCACAGTATTAATTATAACAATAGTAGAAAGTACACTTACCAGTAGTAAGGTAGGCCAACAGTACTAACTAGAATTTCATCATTAGCTGGTGTTCCATCTTATGTCAAGCATAATCCATTATATCTTTACACTTATATAAACCTCCCTCAATTCACTTGCTTCATGGGGTTAAGCATTCAATACTGGCAGTTAGATTATTGAAATATGCAATATCAAATGTTTGTGAGCAGTCTGCAACATTTTGATTCTAATATGTATCTTATCACTTGAATGAGCATCTTCTTCATAAAGATTCTCTGATGAATATGGTGCCTTATTTCAATGTATTGGTTTGGGAATGAAACACTAGGTACTTTACAATAAAATGGTTGCTTTTCATTATCTAAGGTAATCGTGGTGTTCATGAAATTGAAACCATAATCAAGCATCTGAGTTGGGATCCTTAACACATGTACACAGCAATTGCTAGCAGCAACATACTTTGCTTTAGTGTGAGTTAGCAACTACTGTTTGATACTTACATTGCCATAAAATCAGTTCTTTTGCCAAGAAATTGACACCGCTGTTGTGGAATTCTGTTCATGACTAGCTCCAGCATAATTCACTATCCTGAAAAAGCTTCCAAGTTAAAATGGTGAATCCCTAGGATACCAATAGGCCCAATTTGGTTGACCGTTCAAGTATCTAAGATCCTCTTTGAGCATGATGATCTGAGACTTTAGGTGTACTTGACCTTAGCACAAGCACTAACAGCAAAGCATTAGTCAGGACTTAGAAGCTATCAAGTAATCAATGAATCCAAATCATCATAGATCCTTAGAGATGCAACATCACATCCTCAGCTTCTTCATCCTTGAGCAATGCCTTGTTAGTTTTTATTGGAGTGCTTGCTGTCTTTACTGTGACAAAATCAAATTTCTTCAATATATCAGCCATATACTTATCTTGGTTAACTGCTGCCACCGTCAGGAAATCTGCATGAATGGGTTAGTGATAAACAACATATATGGATAAAAGTGGCTTTGTCACTTTGTTAAATACGGTTGTAATAACCACGGTTCCCCGTTAATCAGTATAAATACTGCTTGTGATCAGGTAGAATTCCGAAGAATCTCTTTGACAGGGTTTCGCAGCTGCACTAGCCATTCTCATTACCGGAGCATTTTAAAGCAGACAACACGGTAAGAGTGAACTGGTAAGTTACTATCTTCCCGATTAAGTCGTCAATTCGTGTTTAGCTTTCCTATGTCCAGATACCCGTGTGAGGCTTCCCATGGATATAAGATTGAAAATTGATTTACGAAAATGAGTCAGTGTGTTAATATGCAAACGGTTTTAATAATACACCAACAGTTTTATCTTTTTCAAAATTCATTCTTCAATTCAAAAGCTGGACCGAATCGATATCCAGTATCACAAGTTTGATCCTTGTAGGATCTTACAAGTCACCTACTGCAGAGCTTATTTGATGTTGGCTCTGGAAGGATTTTCATCATCATTGTGAGTACTTTAGTATCACTCTGATGTTCTGGCAATATCACAAGGATAATGCGTAGGACTCTTAAGATATTACTTGTTATCACTGTAACACCCCCAAAATGGGTCGCAGTAGAATATGGGTTTGGGAGCGTTACTTGGTAGATCAATTTGCACAAGATATGAGAACGACCTTTAAAAGTGTCGTTTAAAACTGGTACATTGGATTTAGCAAAGTGTTTGTTACAAAAGCCCGAAGCTATACTTGTTCATTGTTAAATTATACAAAGATTCTAGTTCAAAAACAAACGTTTTCCCCAAATATGTAATGCAACCAAATCCTTAATGCTATTGACTTCCAAAATAACGACCACCAATGTATCCCTTGCACCTCGTGCCTTATTGACCTCCTGAAAAACATGCTTTAAAACGTCAACAATAATGTTGGTGAATTCATAGGTTTGTAAAATGTATGAGTGTAGGACCGCAATTGTTTAGAGTGGGTATTGCATAGTATACAATATCCAAAACAGTAAGTATTGCATGGTATACAATATTCAAAACAGTAAGTGTTGCATTGAATACAATATCCAAAACAGTAAGTATTGCATGGTATACAATATTCAAAACAGTAAGTATTGCATAGTATACAGCGTCCAATTGTAAAACAAAGCATGTTCTCACCCCAAAAATATATTTAAAACCAGTAAAACATGGGGCTATAAACTCACCTCGAGTGAGTTAATCAATAATATACTTCACAAGTGAAAATGCGTCACTAAAACGCCCGAATGCAACCTAAACAATTATAGGTCATATAA
Organism: Tanacetum coccineum; assembly: GCA_026074375.1. Lineage (NCBI taxonomy): Eukaryota > Viridiplantae > Streptophyta > Magnoliopsida > Asterales > Asteraceae > Tanacetum > Tanacetum coccineum. Next base: position 36,990 of record BQNB010041769.1, read on the forward strand.
GTACTAAGTACCTTGATTAACTAACATCATATATAGTTTTATATAGCTATATCACCGTCTAATTGAGTTTGTGAAATTAAATCGCATTTAATACATATTAATCATGTATTTGTATTCTCGTAATCTTTAAATGATTTAATCGCCTTTAAAAAATAATATTTATAAAGTTTACAACAAGTATAAATATTATTTAAGTGATTCTAAAAAGTTTCGCAAAAAGTTTTATTAAAAACGAACCAACACTATTCATCTCAGGAAATAGTGCACAAGTTATAAAATAGTGCGTAACTTTATCGTTTTAAGCCTGTTTTTTACGTTTCTTATGTCCACGCTTTTGTATTAAGACGAGTTATTAAAATTTGATATTTTTATATTTTTAGTCCCCTGATGAACAGTAATTTTTACTGTTCATACTAGTTATAAACTTATTTTTATAGTTTTAGTTATCGTAAAACCCGTAAACGGCGTATCTTATTCGTTATAGCTCTGTTTTTAGCGATTATTTCGAGTGCGTTCTCGTATTTAAAAGCTTTATCATATAAATGATGTTTTCCAAAATAAATGTTCCTGATGAACAGTAACTTTTTATAAAATTTATTTTATAAATTCGGTATTAACGTAAAACGTATATTTATCGTATCTTTTTCGTTATTAATCCGTTTTTTGAGTTTCTTACCTTTTTGGAATTGTCGTGAGGTGTACTATCTTTATAAATGGTCAAACCCACTGTTTGAAATTCGAAATCAAAACAGCCCTTTATAATCAATATGTATACTTATATATAAGACTTGTTTTATGTACTTTTTAACTTAGTAAGTTTACCACAATCCTCCATAACCTTATTTATCATATATGTTACATATAATAATGTCCACATCTTGTCCAAAAGTCCATAGTATCAAGATCACAAGATTAACAAGTCATTAACCTCACATGAAAACATAAACTTTCCTTAAGTATCTTTACTTACTAGTTTATACATATACATTTTTACACTTAACCAACATGTTACAACACTTATAACCCCATTATGACATGATATTACCATCAACATAACATGTGTAAAAGTGTAAAAAATCATAATCACAAGTAAAAATCCATTCCACATGTTTAAAAGTAACCTAATGGTGATTTTTGCTATATAGAACATATATACACATAAAGATGATTAATGTAAGGACATAAAGAGCTTTAGATAACCTTAATGAGATGTATGATGATGGAAAATGTGATCTAAACCCTTGTTTAGATTTTTAACCCAAGCTTGCAAGATTTAAAACCCTAATTCCAAATTAAAACCCTAATCTTGCAATACTTGCTTCAATACTTGTAAACCTTTAACCAACCCTTGAAAACACCTTAGGTTATCATAGGAAGGATGTATAAGTGCTTGTATGGTCTTAGAAAATCAAGCTATGGATTTAGTATAAGGGGTGTTTGAAGTTGTGGCCTTTAAAGAGAGAAAAAGAGGGATGTGTGGTTTTTGGTAAAGGAAATGTAATGTATGTTTTTATTTCCTAGAGTGCAAGTCTTATAGGAAATAAGGACTAGTCAAATGAAGAATAGGAAGTCTTCCAAGACAAGATGAGTAAATCTAGGGAAGTCTTTGGTCAAGGTATGGGTTTTACTTGAAGAAGTCTTAAGTCTTTATTAGTTGTTGAATGTACATAGCAAGTTGCAAAGTTTTTTATATTTTATTATATCCTTCTCTTTAAATCCGGCCATATACACATATATATGATGTTATTTTGTAAATTTTGAGTATTGGGTATAAAAGTGGTTGATAAGTGTTAAATTGTATATATAAAATACCCAGGATTTTGCCAATAAAAGCCAAGAAAACATTCCAAAAGATAGAAATATGTGTGCTTTTGTGTCTCAATATGCAGGAAAGGATATTAAAGTCAAAACAGAGCAAAAACAAGCCAAAACCGACAAGAAACGGAAAAGACAAGTACAAGAGAAAGATTTGAGGAAAGTTATCAAAAGCCGGATCAGCCCGACAACAAGAAAAGAAAGTCAATGAAGACCTAATTGAAGTCAAAGGATTAATAATGACAAGTTTGCAAAGTTTAAGGGCTCATTTGGATGTTTTAAAAGTCCAAGGACCAAAGATGTCAAAGCTAGAAAATTGGTTTATTAAGAGGAAAAAGGAGAATGAACTACAAGGGCCAGAGTTGTTAATACCGAAAGTTATTTTAACACTACAATTATGGAAATGAAACACGAGGACTGTTATTGCAAATAACCCAAAGATTCAAACTTACACGCGGGTTTAATTTCCCCTAACCACTTTGCAACCGTTTTTCCCGCCTAAAACACCTAACAAACCCAACTTCACAAATCTCTCCCGTTTCTTCCCTCACTCAACCCTACCTCGTATTTTACCATCTCCACATCATCTTGCACACGTGGCAATCTCTTATTGGTTCGAACACATCATCAATCATCATCAACAGCTTAGATTCAAGTTTACAAAGATCAATGGATAGAAATGAGTGTGTGTCTCATCCTCTTTTCACTCTCATCTATAAATAAGCTTGTAATAGAGTTTTAGATAGTGAGTAGTCACAGTGTTTTTAATTTTCAGTTTTCTTTGTATTTTTTTAGTTCGTGTACTGTTCATCGTTTTCACTTAAGCTTTTAAACTTGCTATTCAGTTGTACTTCCTGTTTTGAATCTTGTACTCTCCTTTTAAAAGTAATAAAGTTAGTTTAATTGAGTTTGAGTTTAAGCTTTCATGAAATAAGCTGTTTTACATAATAAGCTTGCAATAAGCTAATTTTAGCTTATTGAGTTTTCTCTTGTTCTAAAAGTGTTCTAATATCACTAAAAGCTTTTTAATACTGTTTTTGTCTATTAGTGTTCACAATTGTTCAATTAAGTTCAAATTTGGAAGCATTGAGGAAGAATAAGCTAAATTCAGCTTATAGAGCTTATAGCTTTAAGCTCTTGGTCTAGAGGCAAGGTGCCACATTAGGATTTTGTTTAGAGGTCACTCATTCAGAAAGAGTGACCTATAGTTCTGAGACTACAACAATCTCAGGTTTCACATTCTTAAATTCATTTTAGCATATTCATTTAGCTTAATCAATTAGCTTATTTCAATGACTTTGTTTGTGCTTAATCCTGTTAAATTTGCTTAGTTAGTTTATAGATGCAATTACTTAAAGCTAGTTGTAGCTAGAATTCATTAAGCTTACATTTTGCTTTAATTCTGTCATTTAGTAATAAGTAGCTAGCTGAGTAACTAGCTTAATCTTCTTAATAAGCTATAGGTTTTAGTGCTTAAATAGTTTAGTTAGGTGAGTTTAATACTGAGTAGATATAAGGTTTTAGCTTTTCTAGTTTTAAAATAGATTTTAAGCCAAATTCATTTGGGACAGTTAGAATAAGGAGTGTTTGGATTAAGTTGTTTTTGACTCTTAAAGTCAAACTCAGTTGGTAAATTTACATGAGTTAGTTGAGTTTAACAAAGTAATTAAGTTCTAAATAGGTTTTAAAAATTAGTTTGTAGATTTTTCAAATTTTAGAGCTTAAAAAGGATTTACTCGCACCAGGGCAGTTTTAAAGTGTAAAGTAGAATTAGTGTTTAGTGATTCATAGCATTCTAGTGTTCAACTATAGTTAATGTAGGTTGAGAAACAATTAGTTAGTGAGTGTATGAGTTTTAGTTAAGAAACTTAGCCTGCATTTACACCTTTGGCCAATTGCATCAGCAACAGTAGTATTAACTTAGTTAATACTGCTTGTTGTTCATAAATTTCTAGCTTCTTTTTAGCATTCATAATTAGAAGATAAGATTTAGAATTAAGCATGTTAGTAGTACTACATTAGCCTCATATAAATAACCTCTTAATTTTCATTTCTCAGCTTTTAGTCTAGCTTATTTGTACTTACAAAAGTGGTATTAGCAGCAGTTAGGATACAAGCTTATTTCTTTTAGATTCTTTAAGTTCTAGTTGTTTTATCAAATCCCTTTTATCCAGGCTTGTCCAACAATCATAGGAAAGCTTATTTCAAAAATTTCAGTTTCTAAGAATTAGTAATAAGCTAATTAGCTTATAAGGATTAGCTTAATTTCAGTTTTAAACCTGAATCTTCACTTTTTAATATCAAATTTCTTGTTATTCTTATTCACTCTTAGCTTATTTCTTTTTAGAAATTTACAGTACACATTATAAGCTTCATATAGCATCTTTTAGTTTTAACTTTCATTTAGAATTAAGCTAGAAATAAGCAAAAGACTAGAAAAGTTAGTAAAGCCATAGTTTCTGTTGATCAGTTTTAATCGCTTAATTTCTAGCTTATCTAGTGGATAAAAGTCAATAGTGTTTTTGTTAAAGTTGTAGAGTATAAGCTCATGAACAACTTTGTAGTTTTAAGTTTTTGCTAATTTTCATTTTTTAATAAGCCAAAAATAAGCTGAATCGTAGGGTCTAATTTGTACTTTTTCAATAGTATAAGGTTACCTGTTTTCACTGTAGTGTAAATTCCTTTTAGTTACCCCGCCTACCCTTTACTTTCATTTGTTGCACTTTCTACCCTAGTCTTTTAGGTATAATAAAATAGTTTTAATATTTTTAATTTTAGTTTTATAAAATTAGGGTTTAGATTTTAATTGGCAAATATAGAGTTCAATTGCTTTATAAAAATTGGGCATTTTTGTTCCATTAAATTTCTGCACATTTTTAGTTGTTAAAAACCATTTTTCTTTATTTTTCCAGTTACTTTCCAGTTAAATTTTTGTATTTTCTAAGAAATTAAATATAGATTCTAAGTAATTTCTTTTTCTTTTAAAATTCATAAAAAAATAGAAATAATAGTTGGACAAACAGTTGAAAATTTTTGATTCTTTTTGTGAAAATTTTCTTTTTAAATCTAGTATTTTTGAAAAATAAAAGTAGAATTTCAGTTTTAAAGTTTAGAAAAAGTTTATTTTTGGTAATTCATTTTTCTTTAAAAATTCATAAAAAATACAAAAATAGTTAAAAAATTCTAATTTTTTTTCCTAAAATTTTATTTTTAAACTTGTGATTTTTAGGTATAAAATTTGTTAAAAGTTGTGCTTTAGATTTTAAATTCTCGTTTTAGCTCACGTTTTTAATTCACGTTTGTTAATTTTTCGTATTAGTTAAACATTTTTTTTAATTGTTTAATTGTTTCTATAGTTTAATTGTGCTATTATATTCATAGTGTAATTCAAAATTCAAAAATTCTTTATCAATTCTTGACTCGAATCCGAATAATTCCTGAATCTCAATTCACGACTTCGTTGGGATACGACCGGAGAAGAAAAACTTCCCGGTTAAAAATATACATATTGTGTTTTCTTAAGTAAGATTTTATCCTTTTATTTCTCTTGTTTGAGAAGTAATTTGGAAAGAATTTTCACGGGATTAATACTATATATATATAAATTTGACTACATCAGTGGTATTTGTTGAAGCGTAGAAAAGTTTTGGTGGTTCCGGGTATGCCTAAACGTATTTTATCTCAAAACGTAATTAATTTACACAACCAATAAAAATACAATGAATAAAGTTAATAATTTTCCTTAAAATAATTTATTAACACTTGCTTGATGTAAACATTTAATTGTTTGATGCCTGTTTATATTGAACGATAATTTTTAGCTTACGCGATTTAACTTAACGTTTACGGTTTAAAAGCAAATGTGTACAATACTAAAAATAAATAGTGAATTTATTGACGACATACATAACCCTAAAACATGGGGTGTTATAAAATCAACCAATATCCAAACCTTCTGCAATCTAAATTGTAGCAACTCATCTTGCATTGCCTCTATCCAGTTTGGATCTGTCAAAGCTTGTGTCACCTTCTTGGGTTCTATTTGTGAGAGAAAATAGGCAAATAAGCAATTCTGATAATCTTTATGGTTGGTTCTCCTCTACTTTTAAATGTAACTAACCATAGCATGTTCTTCAGAAATCTTGTTCATCCTTCTTGTTTGAGTAGCTGAATTTATGTCTCCAATGATCTAGTTTTTAGGATGATCCTTGTAAATTCTGGTTGTGGGAATGGGACTGACATTCATGGTTGTTTCCAAGTTATTGAAGTCAGCCTCTACACCCACATCTTCATCATCATATGCACCACTAAAGATACTAATATTTAGAAGATTAGCAGTATCCTTCAAATCAGGCATGAGAGGATCAGTAGGAAGATTAGCATTGGGAAGAGTAGTAGCTTTAACAGGGATTGATCCACCAAGATTATCATAAGAGGATCTAGCAGCATTAACAAGAGTGAACATCCTATAGATATTGTTGCCATTAGCATCCTTGTCTTGTCCAAACACAATTTAAAACTCATTCCTTTGGGCTCTTTCTCTTCCTGGATCTGTAGTAGTAAAAGAAGAAATAATAGTATTAATTGATGAACTAACAGTATTAAGTCTATTAGTACTGTTAGTGTTAGTAGCCTCCCCTTGATCACTTTTGTCATCTTCTTTTGATGGATCTAGAACTTCATTCTTCTTTCCAGCATCATCAGCAACTTCATCTTCTGAGCTCTTTGGACTTTGAGAATCAGAAGTCAAAAATAGTTAGAGTACATATTGTGGACCAGGAACTGTCTTTATTCCTCCTTATCCTTCATTAATATTTGCTTTGGTACCTGCATTACCATTTGTTTGATTCCCTGCAAAAACTGGTTGATAATTCATAGACATGGTTAGAGTATCAATATCAAACATCTAGTTAGGTCCAGTTCCTGTAATATTTGGTTTGTTTTCAAGAAAATTTATGTGCAGGTTCTCCTCTACAAATCTGGTTCTAGTGTTAAATACTCTAAATGATTTACTATTGATAGAGTATCCTACAAAGAATCCATCATTAGATTTTCCATCAAACTTACCTAGGTGATCTAAGGTATTTAGGATGGTAATAGGACACCCAAATGGTCTCATGAAGCTTAAGACAGGTTTTCTACCTAGAAAATTTCATAAGGGGTCTTGTTGTGAGGCTTGATAACTAACATCCTATTTTAGACATAGCAAGTAGTATTAACTGCTTCAGCCCAAAAGGTAGTTGGTAATTTAGAATCTGCTAGCATAGTCTTAGCTGCCTCTATTAGTGTCTTATTCTTCCTCTCAGCAACACCATTTTGCAGAGGAGTCCTAGCAACACTAAATTCCCTTCTAATACCCTTCATATCACAGAACTCATTCATAATTCTATTCTTGAATTCAGTTCTATTGTCACATTTGATTGTTTTAACCTTATGGTTTGTTTGGTTTTCTATGCCAGTGATGAAGTTCTTAAGGATCTCAGGAGTCTCATCCTTAGTGGTCAAAAAGAAAACCCAACTAAATCTACTAAAGTCATCAGTGACAACTAGGCAGTAAGACTTTTTCTTTATACTCTTCATAGAAACTGGGCTAAATAAATCCATGTGTAATAACTGTAAAGGTTTGCAAATAGAGCTCACAGTCTTGGTCTTACAGGAGGCTTTATGTTGCTTTCCCTTCTGACAAGAAACACATGTTTGGTTATTTTCAAAAAGCTTTGAAGGCAAACCTCTCACAAGGTTTCCCCTTACAAGTTTGTTTATAGTTTTAAAGTTTATATGACCAAGCCTTCTATGCCATAAATTAGACTCATCTAAAGTGGCCTTTGCAAATAAACAAGTTAGACCTCCTAATGGAACAACATTATTTAAATCAAAACTATACATGTTGTTATTTCTGAGAACTTTAAGCAAGACTTGACTTTCATCAAGAAGCTTAAAGTCAGAAGAAAGAACAACACATTCAGTGTCAGTAAAAAGAATATTGTTTTTCTTGTCACACATTTGTGAGACACTAAAAAGGTTAAACTTAAGTTCCTTCACAAAATACACATCTTCAAAGTCTAATTTTTCAGTCCTAATTTTACCTTTACCGGTAATTTTACCTCCTTTAGCACTTCCTGCAAATGCAACAAATCCACCATCAATCTCTTAATAATCTGTAAGAAAGGACTTGTTTCCAGTCATATGCCTAGAGCATCCACTGTCAAAAATCCCTTGATCCTATAAAGTATATTGTGGATTACC
>BQNB010041770.1:0-40941 GCA_026074375.1 Tanacetum coccineum
CCCTAGGCAAAATGCAATAAGGGTCTTCAATTAGGCAAAACACAGTCTTCAATAATCAAAACACAATGACCAAAACGCAGTGACCAAAACGCAGTCTTCAATAATCAAAACGCAATGATCAAAACGCAATGATCAAAACGCAGTGACCAAAACGCAGTCTTCAATAATCAAAACGCAATGACCAAAACGCAATAACCAAACCGTAGTCTTCAATAATCAAAACGCAATGACCAAAACACAGTCTTCAATAATCAAAACGCATTGACCAAAACGCAGTCTTCAATAATCGAAACGCAATGACCAAAACGCAGTCTTCAATAATCAAAACACAATCAAGAACACCCCTTCAGTGAGTCAAAACATAGCCAAGAAAAAATCATCAACCATTCTTGAAAGCCACGAAATGATGTTAAAACCACTTAGTAATGATGCAAGGGATAGTTCTAAGCCCGAAAGTACAAATCTTTAACACATCTAACCATAAACAAAGATCAATCTTTGATTTTTTTTTTGCTTTATTTTCGAAAAAAATAATAAACCACGAATTTTGATTCTTTTTAACCACAAATGAATCACGAATCCACCCTTAAAGCTCTGGTACCAAATGTAGGATCCCTTTAACACATACACTTCATATCATACACGGATCTAGATCAAGAAAAGAGAAAGAGTTGATTTCTAGAGAGAGAAAGAAGAGAGAGAGAGAGTTGAGAGAGAAAATAGAAAAGTGAAATATTATAAATGAAATCAACTAACTTTCCTAGGTGGAAAAGTTACTTATATACCCCGACACATGAAGGTCCTGATAAACTGAAAGGATCTTTGCAGCCTATAAAGGATGATAGCCAAGATGTATAAATACAAACGACTATCCTGATAAACTGAAAGGATCTTTACAGTCTATAAAGGATGATAGCCAAGATGTATAAATACAAACCCGATTCCCGATACTTTCCTATTACAACGTTAACTAATTGATTGACCGAGACTTAAATACATAATGAACGAACTTCATGTTCGACTCAATATTTTTGAGGCTAACACTACCTTACCCCTAATATGGTTGATCCCTTTTAAGATATTTTACATGCATTTAATATACTCTTAGGGGCCTTGTAATAGTCTTTATACCACCATACCTGTGCATTGCCTTAATGGAATATTAAATAGACGGCGGGTTCGTGTAATTCATTCATGACTTAGGAAATACTTGCACATATCATCACAATTGTGACAAAGCAAAAGATATAGGAGAATCAATTTGAGGAGTAGTACATGATTAGGTAAATACATCTTTTTATCATTTAGTTATCACCATTAGTATAGATTATATTTTGTTTAATTAGCTAAAACAAACCAACCTCTCAAACCATGATATTTACTTGCTTTCTTATAAATACAAGAACATAAAAAGAATCTTCTCTCAAACCCTTAGAATTCTGTGAGTCCGTGTTCAAGCCTTCCCAACCTATTCCCCTAGAGAATGATAACAACTCCCGAGTTTTTCCTTACTACACTACAACGTTTAGGTACTCTGCCTAGGGGATTGTATGAAGTCTTCACAACCTCCACATCATGTTTTTGGCGCCGTTGCTAAGGAATTGTTAGGTTTCGATCATTGTTTAACTTAGTTCTACTCGCTTGAATCCTTTAAAGTGAGAATTTTCTTTCTGTATATTAGCTTTCTTGTAGTCTATCTTTTCTTTATGTGTTTGTTTGTAATTCTCATTGACTATTCCACTCTTCGTTATGGAGAACGCGAATCCACCACCAACCAATAATCGTCTTGTCTTACCAGCCGTGCTGCACGCGAGAATTGACCAAGAGCTCCATGAGCTACAGGTAAGTTCGGCCTTTGGGGACTCTCGCTTAGAGAGCATTGAATAATTTTTAACAACTTCGTCAATCAACCTTATGAGACCAATATTAATGACCTTGAGTCCGATGATGAATCAGTAGATACACCCCTTGTTTCTCCCTTTCCTCATTCTGATAATGATTCGGATGACGGTGAAGTTCTTAATGAATTAAGTAAGTACGAGAATGCTAGAGTGCTACGCCGAGAAAGAGCAATTAATAGTTTCGATGGGGATGACTTAGTGTTCCAATGTATGATCGGATTTAGGAAGTTTGTCGCCTACTTTGACCTATTTTACCAATGAACATTATTATACGTAAGGCCTACAATACTATAATGGTAGAAGGATAAGAAAGTACATGGAAGAACTTAGTTGCCATTGTTAGAGATGTCTACGTGTTTGTATGTAGCTTCACCTACATCATGGATTTTGTGATATTAGAAGACATAGGACAGTTTATTCTGATAAATAAGGGTAAAGTTGTGATGGGCAAACCCTTTAGAAAAGTCACTAAACTCGAATATGATTATGCTAAGGGAATAATGTCTTTCAATAAGGTCTTTGATAATTATACATTCCAAATGTCCTGCACTATACCTAGGTTTAAAAAATGAGGGCGCGTATCATAGAGTAAGATCCCACCCATCCTTGTGTTAAGTTAAAGAGATCTAACTAACGGGTTTAGGAGTACGTACAAAAAGAACAAATTTATGTACAAAAATTGTTTATACCTAGTCCCCAAATACCAGGTAGATGAAAGTATGAAAGAATGGCTCATTCGTGGACATCTGAGCCTACACGAAATGACGTAAGGACGTGTGACTTCGAGTCTAGCTACAAGACTCATAAATAAAGAAAAGCGCTTCGTGGGAGGTAACCCACTGTTTATTTTCCTGCATATTAGAAGTGTCATGTGTTTTAATTTTTTTCATTTATTCTTTTATATTTGAATTCATCATTTTGTAATCATGCTTTGTTGTTTGTAACTTCGTCTTATTTACAATAAAAGGTATTTTACACAAAATAAGTGTAGGGGGATATATCCAGTTTATAAGAACCAGATTCAAATGTTTAAAATAAATTGTTTAGATTAATTCGAGTCAGTTTCGAGTCATATGATTGTAATGATTAATTCTAGGTTTTTATACAGTGTTTTCTACAGATGTAACTAATAAAAATGCGTGCAGGAAATTTCTCATTAAAAATAAAGAGGAAATCTTCACAGTGCATAGATATGGCATCGGGATTAAACTCGACGGCGTCGCGTCTCCAGCAATGTGAAGATTCAACATATTTCAAGTATTTTTGAAAAATAAAATGTGCAATATTTAAAATTTGTAATATTGTTGCAAACCTGCAAAGACCTATGATTATATCATCGCTTTCATCCTATCTTTACTGCTTTCATAGAGTCAAAACCCTGAACTCTCGTTGTATATATCATATTCCGCCAATTTTAGGCTTGGTGTAGTTGTCTTTGTCTTTGATTAGAAGTTATATTTGATAAGACGAAGCTTGGAAGTTCTTGGGAAGTTTCATTGGATGGCTCTTGAAGGACAATTTAACCTGTTATCACATGTTTCTTCTCTATTATTGAGCAAACCAGGGGAGTACTAGTTTCTTTTACTTGTTTTCTTTTCCCTTTATTCGTTTTTACGGTTACTTTTAAGAACATTGGGGACAATGTTCAAGTTAAGTGTAGGGGGAATAAGCCTTAGAAACTATTCTTTCATTTGCCATTTGCTTGTTCCTTAAAATGATGGGTAATATATCAAAACATAGCATAAAAAGGTAATTTTGACCAAAATTTTTAAAAAATTATGAAACATACCGACAAAAACCGAGTATTGATAGCGTCTCATGGATAGGAATTTATATGACTAGCACAAAAACCCTCAGAAATCCACCCTAAAAATGTGAGGTTCGCCATTAGATCTATAGGAATTCGGGTATCTGTTTTTGATACCCAAGATGATTCCACCTTTAGCAATTTCGAGTTACGGTTCGACTACAAATATATGTGTCTATTCTGTCATTACGGATGTGTACGTATGATCTTTGTCACATTTTCTAGAACATTAAGATCGATTCAAAGAATCATATGAGTGTACCGATAGTATATTAAATTCTAAAACTTGTTTTTGAGATGCATCCCGAGACCGTATATTGAGAACTAGGATTTGCTAGACAAGAGGGACTAGGATTAACCCATGTTTTAAACCTGTAATTGTTATGATGGTCACCTCGATCATATAACTATCCCACACCCTTACCATGCATTCATTTTAGTGCAGGATACCCCTAGTACAACCCTTCGAGCCTATCCTTTTTGATGGTTCTCATAATTTTCTGGTTAAGCAGGACTATTAATGAAGAGAATTGTTAACCCTTAAACCAATCGTTACACCTAAATCGCCTTAGCCTACCTTATATGTACTCACTTTTAGTACTAGTTTGTTTGTAAAGTATGTAAAAGTTCAAGTGTAGGGGTACATCTATAAACCCCGTGTGATGTATTATGAAAAAAACAAAACAAAAAAGAGAGAATAATAGAAAAGAAAAAGAAAGAGATTAATGTTGAGTTGTGTCGAGTTTGTATATCTTTGGCTGAGTCCTTGGCTTAGCAACCCAACCACCGTGTATTCATATAAGTAATTAGCTAACCCTTTCACCCTAAATTTACCCAAAAGCCACCCAAATGTATCCCATCCGTTTCCATTTCCATTAATGTTATCTTACACCTACACCCCACAACCCTTTTAAAAGCCCTCTTTGACAGTAAGGACTAGTACTTGCGCCTAGAGGTGGAGGTTTGATCCTTTACCAAGCTGATGTGTTGTTGTAGTGATGTTTATATATTTTCTCAAGTTTTATATTTATATTTAGCCGACTTAACCAAAAACAATACCTTAACGGGTAGTGTACCCGATCGAATGGAGTTTTGTGGTAAGTAGGGTGTCGAACACTAAGAGAGAAGAAGTTAACCTTATATTCTATCAGTATTTTAGTTAACCTAGTTAATTCTAATTACTTGTTAAACCTATGCTACCTATTTCTAATGATAAATGGGGGGTTTTTAGACTGAGAGACTGGTACAGGTTTGGTGGTAACAATAATCAATTCAATACACAATAAACATAAAAGAAAATAATCACAAGATAAAAGAGCGGTAGAAGCCAAATGATAGAAAACTGTATTAGCCATATTAAATCCAATTAAATACTGGTTTGTTTGTTTAGTGCAATGACTGCTTATCTCGAGGCAGCATATCATTCTTAAGACTTAGGCGGGACATCATCCTAAGACCTAGACACGTTGAATCCTGTCACAATTAACGCATCCGCATAAACCCTAGCCTAGCCTATCAGGGCTTTACCCACTTACTGCTTGACGGTATTTTATATACTAGTAGTTCACTGCCCTAATATTTACCAATTAATTAAGAACGTACTTGTTGGAACATACGGGTCACTTGTCGGTCCAACTAAGCTCACTAATCAAAAGGCAAAGACAGGGCATTATTTATGATCCTATGGTCCAGATATATACAACACGATATGGAGAGCTATCCCAGTATCTAGATTACGTGATAAGTATCACTAGACCCAGTTGAATGATATGTTGCATATTCAAGCACATAGACAAGTATTAGGTGATAAACATAATTAAACATCCAACGATAAATTAAGCAATTTGGATTAATACAAACCAAACATTAAATCTTCATTAAGATGGCTAATATCCGAGGGTATTAGCCCATAACCATTATAATTATACAGGTGTGATCAATTAACCAAGGTAAACTAAACATTTTACCGAACAATACCAAAAATTAAATGATTACAAGAGTATAGGAATTACACGGTGTCTTCTATGGAATTAGGTTTGATGCTTGACCTTGGTGGCTCTTCTTCACCTCAAAAAATCGACTTATGAGTTTATGGTATAGAGAATATGATTGTGTACACTGAAAACTCGTTTTTAAGTATTCTATTTATAGTGTCTGAAAATGACTGGATACGCCGTATTTAATGAGGTCAATACGGCGAATAGGGGTGTATTCCTTAGAGTGCACGCTACGTTCACAATTAATTAGTTATATCTTTCCTCAATTACATTTAATGATAGATCTTTGATTGTTTGACCAGCTAGATACTGCGTATATGGGCAGTAGGATACGCCGTATTGGGAATTGAACATACACGTTTTCTTGTGAAGTCCAGGCGCTGATACGCCGTATCTTCTTTGCTGGATACGACGTATTAGGTCAGAATTAGCAATCTTCAAATGTCATTATTTTAGCTCAAAAATGTCCGCCTTTTATTATGTCTTTACAAAATACTCCATAATTACTGCAATTATCAACTTTAAGCGATTAAGTAACAATTCTTTGCAATAATTATATAAAATGGTTAAATTACTTGGGATAAATGATGGTATAAATGTAACGTTATTTGATGTCATCAAATATCCCCCTACTTGAATCCTACTTGTCCTCAAGTAGACTTTAGAAATTTATTGAAATTGTATCCTAACCAAAGTTAATGATTTTCCGTTAAGCATTCTTTTATTTAATCACCTGTACAAAACCAAACACCTCACAAAATATGGGAATGAAAATACTCAGATCACTCAACTAATCGAGGGTGTAACATTTAAGAGGTACGCTCATTTACTCGATCATGATTAGTTTCATAACATATACTTGGCAAGGATACACATCTCCGCCACTAGAGCTAAGGAGAAACAAGTCAAAAGGTAAATTGGGTTTTTAGGCTTAATGGTTTGATCATTCTAACAATTTTTCTTTCCCCGATAGTACAAACAAACCAACAAGGCAGTCTGATCCCCAATGACACACAAAATCGGCCTATAACGCGGAATAGACATGTACAATTCGATCACATCCTCATTCGATTTTAACCAATGATTAGGATGAAGAATGATATAGGGTATGTACCTTCTAACTTTCTCCAAAAGTAGTTAACCAACAAGGTAGCTGAATCACGCATACATGGTCGTAACTACGGAATAGACATGCATGACTCGATTACATCCTCGTTCGAGTAGAACCAGCGGTTAGTCATTAGGAAAGGGAAATAAATTGTTGTTAAATAAAATTCACAAAACAAATAGTTTAAGCCTAAACAGATAAGGTACATAGTTGCTAGAAACTTTTCCTGACTGTTCCATGATAAAGACTTGAAACATAAACAAACGTCTCGATCATAGAAATGACAAAGACAACCTAAGTTGGCGTTCCCATAACGGTCAACTTCCCAATCATCCCAAACTTATACATACTTTTACAAAAGTAGTGATATCGGCCACTTTATACAAAACTATACATCGTTGACTTTTATAATGTATCAATGAATTATCGGATTCTTTAAGTAATTTTATCAGTTTAAGCCTAACGAACCGACTATCATCATCCTTTCCTTCTCTTTTTTACTCGGTTTTTTATTATTATTATTATTATTATTATTATTATTATTATTATTATTTTCAAATCAATACTAATCTCGGTGTAATTTCACCGTCTTCACCATCATAATTCTTCCGGATATTTTTTTTCTTTAAACACTTCATCTTCGGAAATGAACATAATGGTGAAAGTAGTAAAATACATGAGCTACATATTTTCCCATTGCATTGTGCAATTTCCTGACCTAACCATAGATAGAAAATTTCACTTTGACACAGGAACTACAAAACTTTACACAAAAGCAACTAGCAACTTCGATTAAATAGGCTTAATCTACAGGGTAGGCTAAGGTGTAAAGGTGTAACAAAATAAACATTTGGTGTGAAAAAGACAGGAATGGCTCAATAGGTTTTTCTAGGGGATCTTACTCTTATAGTGAAAGTAAGCAAAGGTTACACGGGATTTAACTAACCAGTGTAGTTAGTTAATAATACAACATATAGGCTTTTTGGTGTATTCTAAATTTTTTTCCAGTTAAACATGTTACTCCATCTAAGTCCATAGTACTCATCATCGCGGTCTCGAGTGATATACCAAGCCAAGTTCTAAAGTCCACTACATCACCGGCACACTTATAATTTTTGTGGAATTTTTAGTAGACGTTTGGAAACAGAATAGGCTTAATTCTTACAATTGTGACATTAAGGGTTTATTTGGGGCGCAAGGTAATGTAATAGTAATTTTTACAAAAGTGTGCTAAAAATATTTAAATTTTGGCTGTAATTTTAAGCATATAGCATATTATTTGTAAAAAGAAAGACAAGTAGACGTTCTAATTCTCCATTACCCCACTTTAATTTAACAACATCTCGTTGTATAGATAAAATCATTAATAAAATAGGAAATTAGAATTTAGAACGAGGAAAAAAACTTCCCTAATATTTTGCTCGGGATGATTCTCCATTTTGAGTTCTTGAGCAAAAGTGTGTTGAAGAGGCGTCGGAATGCCCGTTTTAAGTTCAACACACGTCTTTTCAGAGTATACCATTTTGTTGATTTCCTTACAGCAAGGTCCTGCATAAAAGTTTAGAAGACAAAGCATGAAATCCCTATCTCGGTTATTTTACAATGGTACAATGCAGGAAAATTGAATGTAGACAGCTAACAATAATGTTTTAAAATGCTGGAAATTGAATGTAGAATTTAAAGGACTGATAACGTCGAGACAGGTCCATACGCCGTATCCATAAGGGTTCGATACGCCGTATGGAATGTCTGGGAAGACTGACTCAGCAAACAATTAAAATTACAAGCGACAAACAATTAAAAATAACCGAGTTGTCTCCCGTTAAGCACGTTTCTTTCAGCTAGTCTTTAAGTTAGAATTTTCTTTTCCTCTTCTTTATTCATCCGTCAATTTGTTCACACTCGTCCCTTTGTGCGAATTTCTCTATAAGTTTTTGGCATGACACAAACTTCTTGCAAAACATCATGTCGAGCACAACACCACTTGTTTCATCCATATCGTTAGTAATTGAGAAACCTAAAATAATAGAAAAACTCCAAACAAAAATAGGTATGTCAATCAAAGTTTCGGTTGGTTTCTTGCTTTCATGATCACCTTTGTCCTTAATTATAGAATTATAAAAGCGCTTGGTCATTAAATTAATGGATAAGGTAGGGAGAAAGTCAGCAATAACATGCTTATACCCAATCATACAAGAAAATTTCATTTTGTAACAACATACGGGACGGGGTTCTTGTATAGAGATCTCACTAACATTTCCATTAGTGATTGGCTCAAAGTAATTATATTGATTCACCATAGGTTCTAGAGGCTTATCCAAGTCATTCAATTAAGTATAATTACCGTAGTTTAGGTCGAATGATTCATTGACTGCCTCTCTCATAAGTTTGGTTTTGGAATCAAGATTTGTTCCATCGTTTAACATATAGACCCTCCTAATTATGCTAGTGGCTAGTTTAATGCTTTTGAAAACAAGTTTCTCTTCCCCAACCCTTAGAGTAATTTTCCTTTTGAAAACATCTATCTTGGCATGAACGGTAGACAAGAATGGTCGTCCAAGGATCAAAGGCATATCGTCATCCTCGGGTATGTCCAAGATAATAAAGTCTATAGGGAAAATAAATTTACCAATCCTAACTAGCATATTTTCAGCAATACCCATTGGATGTTTAATTGTTCTATTAGCTAATTCAACAGTTAACCTGGTGTGAGCTAAATCTCCTAAACCAAAGTTGGACTGGGTAAAGAGTGGCATAACACTTACACTTGCTCCTAGGTCAACAAGGGC
Source organism: Tanacetum coccineum (assembly GCA_026074375.1). NCBI lineage: Eukaryota > Viridiplantae > Streptophyta > Magnoliopsida > Asterales > Asteraceae > Tanacetum > Tanacetum coccineum. The sequence continues at coordinate 9,603 of BQNB010041770.1, forward strand.
TTTATCAAAACAAACATTATAAAGAAAACAAGGTAAAGTAAAGCTCCTTAGGTCTTTTTCTTTCTGAGGCAGGGTGTTGTCATAGCTTTCCAGAATCTTTACCTCATATGCCTCCTTTCATTTATCATAGTTGTAATCATGTAGTCATCCAGGAAAGGGAATTGTTTTAGAAGACACGCTACTATACTGTAAGCCTGATACGGCATATGGTCCTGACCGTATATAGCGTATCTTATTTGAATCAGCTTTAGTAGTTGAAATTGATTTGACATGGTCCCTTAGGTTTATTTCCATAGAGATGGGCAGGCTTTTGAATCCTCTTTCTTGTAAAAATTTGCTCATCTATCCAATTTGAATCTCCAAGGTTTTAATCGAAGCTCCTTGGTTCTGAATGGCGGCATCAGTGGAAGCTCAAATTTCTTTAATTATGTTTGAGTTCTCCTCATGTCTCTTTGTTGATTCAGCCATGAATTTGGTCAGTGATTCCTCCACAAACGATCTTCGATCAGGGTACGAAGAGTTTTTGTTATTTCGTTGGTAGAATCATGGCCTTGTTGCTCTGTACTGTCCTCCAAGTTGGTAGGGTACACCAAACTGTATATAGTAAGCTTCTTCAAGGGTTTTCCCTTCTTCTTTGAGTGGGCAGTCTTTGGTGTAGTGTGGTCCCTTGCATAGTTCGCATCCAACCTGAGCAGCATACACTTTCTCATTTACTTTCTTAATTTCTCTTCCTAGATTGTTGAGTTAGGCTTGGATGACCGCAAGTCCATCAGAATTTTTAGTACTTATGGTCTTTGAGGATGTTCCGTTGTGCCACTTCTGAGAGTATTCAACCATCTCTTGGATGACTATTTTTGCATCGGCAGCAGTTTTAGTAGGAATGACATCTTTTGAATCAAGGATTTATCTAGTTGGAACATCGAGCCTGTTGTAGAACAAGACTACCTCTTGCATATCAGTCAAGTAGTGTTGGGGGCATTTCATCAAGAGTTCTTTAAATCTTTCACAAGCTCGGAAAAGGTTTTCGTTTGGTTCTTGCTAAAAGTTGTTAATCTCCTCCATTTTCTTGGTAGTACGAGCAGGTGGACAATACTTATTTAAAAACTTCATTTTTAGGGTTTCCTAATTTGTAATTGAACCTGATGGTTCGTTCCTTAGCAAACGACTTGCGGCTCTAGTTAGGGACATAGGGAAAGCTCGGAGCATTATTTGATCTTAAGTCACTTCAGGAATATGAAATATGTAAACGATCTCAAGAACTTTTTCAATGTGTTCATTTGCATCTTCATGTTCCGAACCACTGAAACTATTTTCGCGAAGTTCTTTGAGAAATTGCCGTTTTAATTCAAAGGGAGTTTTTCATTTATTTTTGGCCTATAAACTCCCGATCGATAATTCCCACAGGTCTTGCTCATGTATTGCTCCATTGTTTCTGTCATAATTTATGTAGCTTCTTCCTCTGAACATTCTTTGATGTCAAAAAAATCAAATTCGGGTGAACTCGATTCTACAAGACTAGGTGTATCGAAAAGCCTCCTTTTAGAGTAAAAATTCCGTTCTGGGTTATCAAAAGGTGTAAATAGTTCCTTAGTGGAACTCCTTGTCATGCACTACCTGAAACAGAAGACAATAAATCGGTAGGATAGGCTTTGAAACGAAAGGATATAGAAAATTAAACACGGATATTAAATTTCAGCTCTGTTACTGTGTCATGTGATCGATACGCCGTATTCAATTGATTTGAATACACCGTATAGATCTGTTGAGGTTGAGTACGTCGTATTGAGTTTGCAGAATACGCCGTATTGTTTGGAAGAACAAAATACGTTGTTTAGACTACAGAAGTCAATACGCTGTCTGGGTAGGAGGTTTGATACGTTGTATCCAACATGTGGATACGCCGTATCAGGTGATCAACTAGAACATAATACTTTTAAAAACAATTAAATAATGCATGAATTTAAACACACAATTAATCATACAATCAAAATCAAATTATGCTAATTAAATTATTCTAAGTTAAGGGTTAAAAATACTAATAAAAATAAGGATTAAACAATTCTCAATCCTCGGTAACGACGCCAAAAACTTGATGTGCTGTTGTAGTGGTGTTTATTTATATTCTTAAGTTTTAAATTTATATTTAGCCGACTTAACCAAAAATAACACCTTAACGGGCAGTGTACCCCATCGAATGTAGTTTCGTGGTAAGTAGAGTGTCGAACACCAAGAGCGAGGAAGTTAACCTTATATTCTATTAGTATTTTAGTTAATCTAGTTAATTCTAATTACTTGTTAAACCTATGCTACCTATTTCTAATGATAAATAAGGGATTTTCAGCCTGAGAGACTAGCACAGGTTTGGTGGTGACAATAATCAATTCAATATACAATAAACAGAAAAGAAAATAATCAGAAGATAAAAGAGCGGTACAAGACAAATGATAGAAAACTATATTAGCCATATTAAATCGAATTAAATGCTGGTTTATTTGTTTAGTGCAATGACTGCTTATCTCGAGGCGGCATATCATTCTTAAGACTTAGGCGGGACATCATCCTAAGACCTAGACACATTGAATCCTATCATAATTAACGCATACGCATAAAGCATCCTTTTAGTATAATTATAGTCTATCTTAGGGATTAAAGCAATGGTGATCTTGTTAAACCCTGGCCTATCAGGACTTTACCCACTTACTGCTTGACGGTATTTTATATACTGGTTGTTCACTGCCCCAATCTTTACCAATTAATTAAGAACGTACTTGTTGGAACATATGGGTCACCTGTCGGTCCAACTAAGCTCAATAATCTAAAGGCAAAGACATGGCATTATTTGTGATCCTAATGGTCCAGATATATATAGAACACGATATGGAGAGCTACCCCAGTATCTAGATTACTTGTTAAGTATCACTAGACCCAATTGAATGATAGGTCGCATATTCAAGCACATAGAAAAGTACTAGGTGATAAACATAATTAAACATCCAATGATAAATTTAGCAATCTGGATTAAAACAAACCAAACATTAAATCTTCATTAAGATGGCTAATACCCCGAGGGTATTAGTCCATAACCATTGTAATTATATAGGTGTGTTTAATTAACCAAGGTAAACTAAACGTTTTACCGAACGATACCAAAAATAAATGATTACAAGAGTATAGGAATTACACGGTGTCTTCTATGGAATTAGGTTTGATGCATGACCTTGGTTGATATTCTTTACTCTATAAAATCGACTTTTGAGTTTATGGTATAGAGAATATGATTTTGCACAATGAAAACTCATTTTTGAGTCTTTTATTTATAGTGTCTGAAAAAGTGTCGATAGACTGTATTAAGCTAGGTCAATACGGTGTATAGGTGTGTATTCCTTGGAGTGCGCGCTACGTTCGCAATCAATCAGATATATCTTTCCCTTATTACATTTAATGCATGATCTTTGATTGTTTGACCAGCTGGATACGGCGTATGTAGGTAATAGGATACGTCGTATTGGAAATTGAACAAACGCATTTTATTGTGAAGTCCATGCATTGATACGCCGTATCTTCTTTGCTGGATACGACGTATATAGTCAGAAATAAGCAATCTTCAAATATCAATGTTTAAGCTCCAAAATGTGCACCTTTTAGCATGTCTTCATAAAACACTTCGTAATAACTGCAATTATCAACTTTAAGCGATTAAGTAACAATTCTTTGCATTAACTATATAAAATGGGTAAATTACTTGGGATAAATGATGGTATAAATGTAACGATATTTGATGTGATCACAAGCATATGGTAATTTATATGCTATGACTGGTAATGAGTATTGATTTTCTGTTTCTCATAGTTGTTATAATTTATTATACACCCGAGAGAAAGAGAGAATCCCAAACACTTATGTGAGGTGCTAGTATATACTGTTCATGATTTTAATTATGAGGTCTAGAAGGTTGTGTTGTAAAATGCTTTTAAAGAGTAAGTTAAATGTCCTCTATGGTGCTATTGTCTAGGTAGAAAAGCTTATTTTCTTGAGGACAAGCAAATCCCAAGTGTAGGGGTATTTGATGAGGTGTTATTTTATACACTTTTTTGATGCCATTTAACCCCCTAAATCATGCAAATATGCCCAGATTATGTGCTTAATAATTTGTTTTCAGGTTTTTAGCACTTGGATGGCATTTGTAGGAAATACACATAACTTGGGCTCATTTGGAGAAGAAACGGACAAGATTACGACTCTACACCAACAATCATAAAGAATTGTGCATATAGAGCGTGGAGAAGGCGTCGCCATCATAAAGTGACGGCATCAGGATCTTCATCAAGACGGCGTCAAAGATCCAGCGATGACGTCAGGATGTGGCCAACTTAAGGAGGATCTAGAATCATCCACATGGCGATGGCGTCACAACTATAAAGCGACGCCGTCGCGTCGTTTTCAATATATGTACAAAACCGATTTTAGGGTTTTAAGTGTTTAACTTTGTATAGCTTTTGAGAGATGAACCCTAGTCATTCTAGCAGCTTTTTAGGTCATTTTTAGGGCCTCAAAACCCTATTATAACTACCTTTAATCCATGTTTTAATCAAGTAAGATTGTTTATCATTAATTATTCAATATCTATATGTGTTGTTTGATTGATTTATGCTCTTGCTTTTTTATAACATGCTAGGCTAAACCCTCCTTTGTATTTACTTATAATTTCATGAAACTTAGGTTGTAGATCCTTTTAATGTTGCTTCTTGTTGATGGATATGCTCGTTAGGCTCTAGAAAACTAGCCATAAGGTATTAAATTGGCATAGACATTTAGGGAAACACGAGTGTGTAGAAAGGATACCATCGGTAACAGTCTTCATACTACTTTACCCTTAATATGGTTGATCCCTCTTAAGATATTTCACATGAATTTAATATACGCCTTAACGGAATATTAAATAGGTGGCGGGTTCGTGTAATTCGTTCATGACTTAGGAAATACTTACACAAATCATCACAAGTGTGACAAAGCAACAGATCTAGGAGAAGCAATCTGAGGAGTAGTTGATGATTAGGTAAATACATTTATTGTCATAAAGTTATCACCATTAGTATATATTATATTTAGTTTAATTAGCTAAAACAAACAACCTCTCAAACCATGATATTTACTTGCTTTCTTAAAAATATAAAAACATTAAAATAATCTTCTCTTAACCTCTTAGAATTCTGTTAGACCATGTTTAAGCCTTCCTAACCTATTCCCCTAGAGAACGATAACAACCCCCCGAGTCTTGCCTTACTACACTACAACGGTTAGGTACTCTGCCTAGGAGATTATAAAGCTTCCTGTGAAGTCTTCATAACCTTCACATCATTTATCTATACGAGTTTCCACATTAGTTTAGATTTAATTTAGTTATTAGTTTAATTAGTTTAATACTTTGCCTATGGAGTTGTAAAACTTTTGTGGTTTACAATGACCGCATCAAGAGGAAGTAAAACGAACGAAAAACAAAGACACAACATGGCAAAGATATATGAAAGGGCACACACACCAACTAATCTAATTTTAGCCCTCCACTCGTTCCTATCAGAGGTCATGTCATCGGCCAAGAGTAGCTCCTTTATGTCAAGCTTTACTCTATCCTCCAACCTAAGTTTTGGTCTACCCCTTCTCCTTAGGCCGTCGATTACCAAAGCTTCTACTCTCCTAACTGAAGCTGACTGTTTAAGTCTCACCATGGGGGTTTTCTTTCAGGAGCGAAAAAGGAGTGGGGTTTATTCCTTAAGGCGAAGGTTCGAGTCTTGCATACTGACCGATTGGATGTCACTATGAGCTCGAATCATTAACAACTAATTTGTTGTTCTAAAAAAACTAGTGCTGACTGTGATAGTCTCCTGATATGCCCGAACCACCTCAACCGCCCTTCCCTCATCTTGTTGATGATAGTCTCCACTTTTAACTCCGCTCTATACACTTCATTAGGAATCATGTCAAGCAGTACCGAAATCCTGTCATGCCATTGTAGTACCATAAGTCCTTCCTTAACATTTAACTCCGAAACTTACATCATATTGCTAGCGCTTTCTAAAGGCCACTCCCACGATTGCAAGACATCATAAGGTCTAATTGCCGCTTTGTAGAATTTCCCACTTTCGAGTTTGAGAGAGGTGACATTTCTCTTATCCACAACGGACTTTTGCCTCGGCCTTGCACTTAAGCCATGTTGCTTTATGACGGTAAGATACGTCTTCATCGATCCTCCTAGATTTATGAAAACATCGATCGAGTATTTAAAAGATATCCTTATGGTTATAAGATTTTATCTTTAATACATATATTCACTTCTTAGTTTATGGCAATCTCAAACGTTACGAAGTCACATTTTAATTAGATATCCAGTCTTCTTTTGGCTGATCCTTAGGTCGTGGTCTTCTAGTGCTTCTCTTTGGTTCTCAAGTATGTTGTTTAAACCTTCCACTGATTCCGATACAAGCACAATAACATCAGCGAAAATCAAGCACCATGGGATGTCCTCATGAATCCCTCTCGATGGCTTATCCAGGATTAAAAAAATAGGTATGGGCTAATTGCTGATCCCTGGTGTATCCCTACTTCTACAAGAAAAAACTCTATGTTTCCAATTGAGGTTCGTACACAGGTCTTCACATCATCATACATATCCCTAATAACCTTAATGTATCTCCTTGATGCTCCTTTATCAATTAGGGTCTTTTAGATCAACTCCCGTAGTACGCTATCATACGCCTTTTCTAGATCTATGAAAGCTAAATGTCGGTCTCTTTGTTTCTTGGTGTACTTCTCTATAAGGCTTCTAATAAGGTGTATTGCCTCGATCAAGGATCGTCTAGGCATAAAACCAAATTGGTTCTCGGACACCGTAGTCTCTCTTCACAGACTTCTCTCGATCACTCTCTCCCAAAGCTTCATGGCGTGACTAAGAAGCTTGATACCCTTATAGTTGCTGCAAACTTGCGCATCGCCTATGTTTTTAAAGATAGGGATGATGTCACTGAGTCTCCAATCTTTAGGCATCTTCGCACTTGTGAAGATCTTGTTGAAGAGGCTAGTAAGACATCTAATACCCTCATCCCCTAGGCTTCTCTAAGATTCTATGGGTATTTGGTCCGACCCTACTACCTTATGTTTCCCCGTCTTCTGTAAGGCAATCCTTACTTCATTCTGGATAATCCTCGAGTGGTAACAGTTGAAATACGGCAGTATGCAAGGGTCTACAGCTTTTTTACGTTCCTGCGGTTCTCTCGTGTTGAAAAGAGAGGAAAAGTATTCTCCCCATCTTTTTTTGATCTCTTCCTCCTATATAATTGTTTGACCTCCTTTGTGTTTTATAAAGAATATATCCCCTAAATCCCTTCTCCTTCTCTCTTAGGTTTTTTCAATCCTGAAGGTATCGTTTGCTCCCTCTTTATAGTCTAGTTTCTTGTATAGTTCTTCGTACGCCTTATCTTTCGCCTGGGCTATGATTTTTTTTAGCTTTTCTCTTAGCTTGTTAATACCTCTCCTGCACCCTAATCCACTTCTCTTGATTACATTCCTGACACGGAAGTAGCTCTTTAAACCTTGCTTGTTTCACCGTGACTTTAGATTGCACCTCTTCACACAACCACCAAGATTCCCTATGAGCCATAGTCTTTGATTTCCCAATAGCCACACCAAAGGAATCCTTCACCGCTCTTTTTCGATTCTTGCAAGGGTGTTCCATATAGAATCTTTATCGCCAGCAGATATGGCCTCTATTTATGTAGAAACACCCTATGAAGCTCTTAATTTGAAAGCCTCCATCACGTCACCATTGAGGTTCTTCCATAGGATTCTCAGCACCGCACTCCCCACCCTCCTGCGTTGAACCCTCTTAAATAGAGTGTCCAGTGCCAACAATCTGTGTTGGGAAGAGCATGCTTCTCCTGGAAAGACTCTACAGTCTTTACACTCTTTGAGGTCTCCTCGTCGCACCAGCAAATAGTCAATTTGGGTGCAACGACCCCCGCTCTAAAAAGTAATTAAATGATGGTATATCTTCTTGAAGTACGAGTTTACTACAACCAAGTATTAGGCAATAGCAAAATCTAAAATCGAGCGACCTTCCTTATTTCTCACTCCATAACCAAAGCCTTTGTGGACACTCGCGTATCCCTCTGTCGTCGCCCATATATGCCCGTTCAAGTCACCCCCTAAAATCAGTCATTGGTCCATGGGCTCTCCCTCATGACCTCGTCTAGAGAATCCCAGAAGGTCTTCTTTTCTTCATCACTCAGGCCTACTTAGGGTGCGTACACGCTGATCACATTAACGATTTCTCCCTCAATCTCCAACGTTCATGATATGATCTTATCGCTACACCGGTTCATGTGGACTACTTTGTCCTTAACACACGTTTTCAAAATGACTCCAACACTATTTCTAGCGGTCCAAGAACCTAAGTATCAAAGCTTATAGCCATTTCCCTCCTTAGCATTAGAACCCTTTTATTTCGTCTCCTGAAAACATGCTATGTTTACTTTATGGCACTCCAAAACATCGATAAGCTCTAAGAGCTTTCCAGTCAGGGAACCTACATTCTAACTACTCACCTTAATCCTACGTTTAGCCTCTACCTTACTACCTCTCCTAGTCTCCCTAGTGTCACCCACCTCACCAGTCTAGAAAGACATGACCTCAGGTTATGATCACTTAAAGCCTTGATGCGGTGGGTCATAATGACTTCTACATGAAGTTTTACAACTCCCTAGGCAGAGTACCTAACCGTTGTAGTAATATAGGCAAGACTCGGGGTTGTTATCATTCTCTAGGGGAATAGGTTGGGAAGGTGTTGACAAAATATAATGCCTAAAAACATTATTAATATTTTTCACATCTTTACGTTTTGATAATCACAAAATATAAAAACGTTCAATGTAAAATTAAACGTAAACAAGTAATTAGTAGTAAATTTTCATTTCGATAATTATATCACTTAAAGGTATGAATAAATAAATGCTTAATGCATTTTATGATCAAAGGAAATTTTTATTCAACCTCAAACTTTTATAAAATGTTGTAAACATTTTTATAAACATTACAAAACATTTTCTACAATTAAAAGAAATGTTTTATTCAAAATAAACATTTTGAAATTCAAATTTTCGGACCTAAAACGGCTAGAAAAGTTCCAGAAAATTCCCCCTACACAAAAGACAAACTGGGGAGGCCCTAGTCTAGGGCGGCCCCCTTAAATACACGGGCGGCCCCCTTAATTTTAAGGGGACCGCCCACCTATTTAAGGGGACCGCCCCTAGGTAGACGCTCCCCCAGTTTGTCCTATAAATACTGGACTTTTCCCCACTATTTTCTCACCTTTTGCACTCATTCTTTCTGCCCAAAACAGCCCACATATCCTCTCTAAAATCCTTTGATCATTTAATCATAAAGCTTTGTTTCCAAGTGATCCAAGCTCAATTCCTCAAGTGCAAGAGAAGAATACTTCCATCATCAAGTGAAGAAGTATTACACCTTTGTGTGTTGTTGCAATCTTATTGCATTCATATCATAACTTGTAAATCTTGTATAGTTGTGTAGTTGCTAGATCTTGGCGATCTTTGTAAGTATAGTTAGATCGTGGTGATCTTACCAAGTAGTGCTAGATAGTTGTGATATAAGTAGTGTTGTGAAGAAGTCTTGAAGTTGTGAAGAAGTCGTGAAGTTGTGAAGTCGTAAACAAGTCGTGAAGTTGTGTTGTGATAGATTGGTTCTAGCTAAGATTAGAACTCGACATTTAGCTTTGTGTCGTAAATCGGTGTAAGCAACGTTGTGTACGGTTTTCTCCGCCATAAGGGAGATTGTTTACATATTGAAGAAAACTCTCGAGTTAGGTGCTCGAGGAATAGAGTAGGGCGAAGAGGAGCTTCATTGCCGAACCACTATAAATCCTCGCGTTGTGGCTTGATTGTTCTTACTCTTATCTCTTGTCTTGCATTACTTTCTCATACTATCTTATTAATTGTTTAGATAGGTATATTGTTTATATTGTGCAAGTATTGAATTCACATAAAGTCGAATCTAGAATTTTTACAAACACTTTAAAACCTTAAATTAAAAAGCGGTAAACTATTCAACCCCCCTTCTAGTTTTCCACAATTGATATTAGAGCCACGCTAAACAAGATTTTTAAAATAAATTGTATTTTAAAACTTAAATCGATCTATGAAATCGGAAAAATATTTAGAAGGGCAATCTATGCAAAGACCACCACTATTTAAAGTGATGGATTTATTTATTGGAAAAATAGATTTGAAACTTATGTGAAATCAAAAGATTTAGATCTTTGGCATGTTATTACCGATGGTGATTTTCCTCCTATTCAAAATAATTCTGAAACTAAAAAGGATGAAGTTGTACCTTTTCATAAACAAAATGATGATCTTAAAAAGAAACTTGCTAAAAATAATGAAGCTAAAATGGTAATTTACAATGCTTTGTCATGAAAAGAATACGAAAGAATTTTTATGTGTCAAACCGCAAAAGAAATTTGGGATACTTTGTTAATCACTCATCAAGGTAATAATCAAGTCAAAGCTAACAAAATAGATCTTCTTGTTCAACAATATGAACAATTTACGATTCCGGAAGAGGAATCAATAGATAATGCCTTTGCAAAATTTAACACTATTATTACTAGTCTAAAAGCACTTGATGAAGGTTTTTCTAGCAAGAATTATGTTAGGAAGTTTCTTAAGGAATTACATCCAAAATGGCGAGCAAAAGTCACGGCGATTATAGAATCAAAGAATCTAACAACCTTACCTCTTGACGAACTTATTGGAAACTTGAAAGTTTATGAAGAGGTAACAAAGAAAGATTTTGAAATGGTCAAAGGCAAGAAAGAATAAAGTAGATCTCTTGCATTAAAGGTAAAAAGGAAGTAAGTGATGAAGATAGCTCAAGCTCCGATAGTGAAGACGAATAGTATGCTATGGCCATAAAAGAATTCAAGAAATTCTTCAAGAGACGAGGAAGATTTGTAAGACAACCACGAGGCGATAGAAAAACATTCCAAAGAAGTAGAAATGATGGTTATGGTAAAAGTGAAAGAAAATGTTTTAGATGTGGTGATCCAAATCACCTCATTGGTGAATGTTCAAAGCCGCCAAAGAACAACGATCAAAGAGCATTTATTGGAGGAGCATGGAATGGAGAAGATGAAATGGAAAAGACAAAAGATGAAACTTGTCTTGTAGCTCAAGCGCCCGATGAAATATGCTTAGGAATAAACTTGGAACCCGATGAGTGGATTAAAGATAGTGGATGCACATGATCGGTAATCAAAAGTTGTTTTCTTCATACAAAGCATACAACGGAGGAAACGTAATCTTTGGAAGCAACTTGCGCGGTAAAAACATAGGCAAAGGTATGATTTCTCAAGACTCCCTAATAATTGAAAATGTTGAGCACGTAGATAACTTAACATATAACTGGGTAAGTAAAAGAAATTTACACTATAGTTAAAACAGAACACCCTTAACTATAGAGAAAATACCAAACAGACCCTACGACTTAAGCACAATTTAGCTTATTACAAAAGTGAAAATAAGCAAAAACTTAAAACAGAAAAGTTACTCCTGAGCTTATCTACTACAACTTTAATAAAAGCTCTTTGACATTTTATCTACTGAATAAACAAGAAATTCAGCTTTTTAATCTGTTCTACAGAAACTATGGTTTTCCCTTGAAATTCCAACTTTTCCAAACTTTAGCTTATTTCTTGCTTAATACTCAATGAAAATAAGAACCAAAAGTGACTACAGGAAGCTTATAATGTATACTAAAGATATCTAAAAAGAAATAAGCTAAAAGAAAACTAGATTAACAAGAAATTTTCTCTTAAAAATTGAAGGTTCAGCTTAATGACTGTTATTAAGCAACTCCTAATAAGCTAAATAGCTCAAATCTAAATCCTAGAAACTGAAAATTTGAAAATAAGCACTACTAAGAATATAGAAAAAACCTAAATAAAAGGATTTTGGAAATAACAACTAGAAGATTCGAATCCAAAATAAATCTTTAAATCTCAGCTGCTGCTAACTCCACTTTTGTAAGAAATTAGGACTAGTCTAAAGCTTAGAAATGAAAGTTAAGAGATTATCTAAATAAAGCTAATGGAGTACTACTAAATTGCTTAAAACTAAGTTCTTATTCCCTAATTACAAATGCTAAAAGATAGCTAGAAGAATGATGAGCATCAGCAGTAGTAACTGAGTTACTACTACTTATGCTGATGTATTTGGCAAAAACTTAAGTGCAGGCCAAAACTCTAAGCTTAGAACTCATAAACTAACTAACTAAATGTTTCTAAACCTACATTAACCAAATTTGAACACTAGAATGCTGTGAGTGATCTAACTCCAAATCTACTTAACACTTTAAGTGTCCTGGTGCTAGCTATAACTTTTTGAGCTCTAAATCTTGAAGATCTACAATCTAACTTTCAAATCCTTTTTAAAACTTGAAAACTCTGAAAATCTCAACTATGTAAAGTGCTTTGACAATGTCTTGTTGACTTTTAAAGTCAACAGTTCCTTATACCAAACACTACTTTAACAAGTACTGTCTTAACTGAATTTCATTTAAAATCTATTTTAAAACTAAAACTGCTAAAACCTTTTATCTACTCAATCTTAAACTCAACTAATTAAGCTATCTAAACAATAAAAACTAAAGCTTATGTTCAAAAATACACTAGTTACTCAGCTAAGCTCAATCTTCTAGATGACAGAATTTAAGACATGAAATCTTAATGAGTTCTAACCACAACCAAGCTTTAAAAAAAATAAAAAGCAAAAAAAAATAAAAAAAAAAGAAAAAAAAAAAAAAAAAAAAAAAAAAAGGAAAAAAAAAAAAAAATAAAAAAGAAAAAAAGGAAAAAATAAAAAGAAAAAAAAATAGAACAAAAAAAAAAAAAAAAAAAAAAAAAAAAAAAAAGAAAAAAAAAAGAAGCAATGGAATCCCATAAGCCTAACTAAATCTATATTGAATAGACTTAAACTCAAAAAGTAAACACAATAAGCTATTGAATTAAGCTATATAAATGTTGAAATAAAAAACATGAAGCTAAACCTTTGAACTTGTAGTCTCTGAACCTAGCCACTCTTTTTGAGTGAGTGGCTTTCAAATTCAAAACCTATATGGCACCTTGCCTCTAAACCAATAAGCTATAAGCTCAATAAGCTGAAATTTGCTTATTACTCCTTATTGCTTCCAAATTCAGTCAAACTAAACTCAAATGACCATAGTTGAACTAAAGTAGACAAATTCAATATTTAAAAGACTTTTAACAAAGTTTGAACAACTTTTGAACTAGAGAAAACAGAATAAGCTAAATTGAGCTTATTACAAGCTTATTAGCTAAAACTAAATTATAACATGAAAACTTTGAACACAAACACAACTCAACTAGTTTTATTGCTTTAGGAAGAATAGTACAAGATAAGAAACAGAAGGTACAACTGACTTGAAAATTTAAAAGCTCGATTTGAAAAGATGAACAGTACAAGTAAAGCTAAAAAGAGAAAATTACAAAAAAAATTGAACTCTCTAACTCTCCTTTTGAAACTGAATAACAAGCTCCTATTTATAGGTGAAGGTGATGAGAAGATGAGAACTTCAATCATTCCAAGCCGTTGATCTCTTTTAACTTGAATCTTGGCCGTTGGATGTGATGGGTGAGGTGTTCGCACCAATCACTGCTTGCCAGGTGTGCAAAGACTGTATCGTGGAATTGAACAATGATTGGTGGAGTGGAGTTGGAGAAACTGGAGAGGTATTTTTGAGAAGGTAGTGTTTTTTTCAAGCTTATTGGCGGGAAAAACTGTTTTAAAACAGTTAAAGGGCGGGTAAGGTTTGGGAATATGTCATAACCAGCCCTTGTGTTTCTTTTTCCAAAGTATTAGTATAAAATGAGTTTGAGAATTGGCATTTCTGGCCCTTGTAGTTTAGTAAACTTAGATATGGTTTTGATTTTGGGCTCATTGTTGGGCTTTTATGATCCGAATGGTCATTTTTCCTTTGTCCTTTTCTTTACTTTCTTGACTTTTCTCGACCACGGTCTTGATCCGGCTTTCGATATTGGCTTCAAATCTTTCTCTTGTACTTGTCTCTTCATTTCTTGTTGGTTTTTGCTCGTTTTTGCTCTTTTTGACTTTGATATCCTTTCCTGCACGTTGAGACACAAAAGCACACATATTTCCATCTTTTGGCATATTTTTTGGCTTTTATTGGCGAAATCCTGGGTATTTTATGTATACAATTTAACACTTATCAAAATTCCCCAAACTAAAGGATTGCCGTGTCCTCACGCAATTTTATTAAGTGTACACTTTGTAAACTAACAAGTTTCCAAAATGCCCTTGTTTTCACCTTTTATGAATCCCCTTTTTAAACATCTAAAGCTTTTTCTCAACATTTTATCTCATGGAAACACATTAATGGCAATCATTGCAATTTTGCAACTTTTAGGCTCATTGAAATAGGCTACTCCCGATTAATAGAGCACAAAAGAGGAAAATTCGTCTTCCCTGACTTTTCACTAGACTAAACAAAGCTATTAAACAAGATCATTGTCAATATAAGTCCAAATGGTTAAGCTCTTATACTTACAATTTGTGAACTTTTCACTCCCAAGAATAAATTAATGATTAAGATGTGTGCACTCTTTTCAACTTAACCATAGATCAATTTATCTTTATAGTTGAAATCCATCTAAGCTTTACACTTAAGCCTTGTGAGCTTAAATGTTAATAACATAGATAAACCTCAACTCAAAGCTAAAAGAAATTAGGAAACAAAATTTATAACTTGATTTTAGAAAATGAAATTTTAACCATTCTTTTATTTTCCATATAAATTATTTTATTTTTTTTTCAATAGGAATGTTGTTCTTAGTTCGAACCCCTACTTAGGCCTTTCTCCCAAATAGGATATCGCATCAACAACCGGTGTTCTTAGTTCGAACCCCCACTCCGCTGCTAACGTTTGTGGGTTATCGCGACAACACCTTTTTCCTACAAAGCCTAGAATCCAAAGTCCCTTAGTTGCAATCATCACCTAGGCCGCGCTCCCTAGTGATGAATGCCTACGAACCTTGATTCCACGTACATAGTTTTAATCCTTAGTTGCGACCCCATCCGAGTCTCACTCTCAACATGGATACGCCAACGATTAAAACTATATATAGCTTTTATTATTCTATTTTTGCGAATGCTTCATTGGCACGAAAAATAATGCTTTTGCATTAGAAATGCTTCATTGGCATTCTTTTTATAATTATATTTTTGATGAATGGAAAATTTTCACTTTAGAAAATCAACTTATAAATTTGAAACCAAAAATCTTACTTACATAATAAATGAATTATTTTCAAAATGTAAGACTTTTTCTAAAGACATTGGTTGACTTAGTTAAATTAAAAAGAGCACGTATGATTAGGTATGTTAAGAGCTTGTGGGAGTAAAAAGACACAAATCATTCATATAAGCTTTAGGTTTTCCAAATAAACCTTGCTTAAGCAAATACACTTATATTTAACTACATCATCTCTTGTTCTTCACATTTTAAAAATCCAAAGCAATAGGATTTGTGAAAGCTTGGCCCTACAAAAGGTAGGTTAAAGAACTAGCTAGGGCATTTTCACCCGGTCAAGTCAAAATTAACTCCTATTTCTCACCAACGGATTACCAAAAAGTGGTGTTTTTCCCCAAACTAAGCTTCTTTTGAGCTTCTCTTGTAAGCAAAAATTTAAAAATTTTCACTTTTTCACAAAAAGGTAATTCAAAAAGGTTCAAACAAGGTTGCGTGAAATGCAAGTCAATATCGAAGATATCCTTCCCCAAACTAAAATGAAACTTTGTCCTCAAAGTTTGAAAAATAAGGGTCAAAAGGAATCTTAACAAAAATTCTAAGGACATGCCAAAAGAATAGATGTTAGTTCGATAAAGACAAGGATAAGAGATTTCCTATATATTATTTATCCTTAAGCAACGGTGTTTATTTTCAAACGTACCCTTAGAGGTCGTTCTTTATGCTTTGTACTTGAGATATTTAGTGTACTCATGCCTCCGGACACGTATTTCGCCCAAGCCCCGTCTGGGGGTGTGACAGATTGGTATCCAGAGCCAAAGTTATAGAGAACCAGGTAGAATATCTAGGTCTGGTCTATAACCAGTATGTGATCCTTACGTGCTTTTATGTGTGCCATATACGTGCTTTTGCTATGGTGTATACGTGAGTATCAGTTTGCCTTGAGCATGATATGATATGGGTTTACCTCTGCCCTGTGATTATCTTTCCCTACGTTTAGGTTGCTTTGCGTTATTTTACTCTTGAGCTCTATTTTGCTATGAGCTTACGTTTATTCCTTTCTCTACGTTTATGTTTTCTTTACGTATATTACCCCACTTGTTTATATAGAAGTTGGCTATATAAATATTAAATTTTTCTAAGACATTGTGAATGACACAATGGTCTCGTTTACTTCTAAAACATCGTGCATAATACGATGGTCTTTAAAACTTTTCGCGACTTTACATTATACCGTTTTGCGTAATTTTAGAAACTCGTTGCAGTCTGCCGCCGACCAACCGATTATCCTATATTCGATTTGAACACCGCAACATGCTTGGTTGAATCAAACCTACGTATTCTCATTAGTACTCAATTTTTCGTAACTTCTCGTAACTTTCTAGGAACATGCCGATTAAATTCGCACACAAACTTTAACCCATCTACGTCATAACATTCCATATCTTTTTGATAACACGACTTTGTGAAATTTTCGACTTATTTTTATTCGTTTACTCCGTTCGATCTTGAAGAAAATACCGACAACAAGACATGGAATGAGTTTCGCGAGGATCGAGTGTATTATAACCCAACTAATTGCTAATGCTTAGCGGAAAGGTCACTTGCTGTCTATGGAGGCAAAATCCACATGGGCTCAGCCTTAAATGGATCAGGTGTACGTAGGAAACCAAAGTGGTAAGGAATGCCAACAACAAAATGAACGACAAAAGTTCGTGAGAGCTTACATTGCTAGACTAAAAATGGATATATAGGAAAGTTACCTCTCTACAACAAGCGTAAGTTGCACCACACTGGGCCATGCACTGTGGAGTGCAATAACTAGAAGTGAGTTGGCCATATGAATAGAAATTGTAGGACACTCGTTTCGATAAACAACTTAGAGGCCGCAGTGGCAAATTAGAAACCTGAAATACCTACTAGGAGTGTGGAAATCCAGGACATTACAAGAGTGATTGTCCAAATCTAAACCGTGCGAACCGTATTTGGGAGGTAAAAACTCGCGGGAACTCTAACGCCGTCAAAGATCATGCTGATACTTAAGGAGAGATTTTCCCACCTTGTCTAGTGAAACCTAAGTAGACTTGGACCGTAATTCCTAAGAGTTTTGCACTAGTACTTCCTTGTGAATTTCATGTATTATGTGGATGTTTTTTTAAACCCTTTGTTCATTTTGTGTCATGACGATTTCGTCAGTTACGCTTAAATTTCTAATAATTTATGCAAGGTACTCCTCAAATCTATTACCGTCTTATAACCCATTTCACTGTTATTTTATAAACCGTTTTACTAGTAGAAATTATTTGGATGTTATCATATAAATTATACTAGCATCGTCTATAAACCATTTCACTATTGGTTATCAAATTATTTTGATATCATCCTATAAACTATTTCATTGTCGTCTTATAAACCATTTTTGTCATTATCATATAAATTATTCTACTGTCATCTCATAAACTGTTTTCGCAATCATTTTACAAACTAACTTGTTTCATCTTTTAACCTATATTGTCATCGCTTATAAACTCGTTTGCCATCATTTTAGACCCTTTTTCGGCATAACACCTTTTTAAAACTATTTTGGTATCATCCTATAAACCGTTTTGTTAACATCTTATAATTATCCTACGATTACCTCACAACTTATCTGACTATCATTTAATGAACTAAAATTGTTTCATTTATACAACCTATTCTACAATTATTTATAAACTCTTTTGCTACCCTATTATAAACTTACTTTGCAGTCCATTTTTACAAACCGTTTCATTGTCACCTCATGAATTATTTCGTTGTCATTTTAAAAACTATTTCGCTGTCAAATTATAAACTATGTCGTCGTCATCTTTTGTACGCTACTTCGGGTCTTCTATTAAAACTATTCGTTTGTCACATTTTGTAAAATTTTTGGGTTGTCAACTCGTAAACTATTTGATACCATATTATTAACCTCCTTACTGTTACGTTATAAACCATGAAGTGACTTTCTCGTAAACTATTTTGATATCACCTCTTAAGCTATTTTACGCTATTTTACAAAATGTCTTGTGTCGCTATATAAACTATCTTGTCTTTGTTTTTACGAACTGTTTCGCTATCTTTATAACCATATTGTGTATACCATGTAACTTTGAGAAACATAACACTAGTTTTGACGAAATGGCCAGTGCATCGTTAATCCTTAATTATACATAGTCTGATTACCTATGTATAATTCAGGAAGGACCATGCTATGATGGGAGTAGTCACCATAAATTTTTTGTCAATTTACCCATACTTTTCATCTCTATTTTCTTTCCTTTCTCTACATTGTCAACGGGGTTATATTGTACTCGTGCTTTATTTATATTTTGCGTGCGAAATTTTCGTGAGTGTGGCTGGTCATGGTGTAGTCGTGTTTGTAAGCGCCAATAAATAAGTAGTATTGATTCTCAACCTTATCATATAGAGACACCACACCCTTAGCCGAGAGACCGAATCACGCTCCCTGTAGTCACGATAATTATGAATTGTAAGAACTTAGAACGTAACCAACTTATCCTTTTAATTGGATGATAACCAGGAGTGTGGAAAACTAGAAGGGGGGGTTGAATAGATTTACGCTCGCCCCCTTTTTTAATTTATGGTTTGTAAAATGTGTTTGTTTAATTAATTCTAGATTCGACTTTTTTATGTGAATTCAATACTTGCACAATAGCTAACAATTATACCTTGATCATACACCAAATTATAATATAGTATGAGAAAGTAATGCAAGACAAGAGATAAGAATAAGAACAATCAAACCACAATGCAAGGATTTATAGTGGTTCGGCAACGAAGCACCTCTTCACCCTACTCCACTCCCCGAGCACCTAACTTGAGAGTTTTCTTCACTATGTCAACAAGCTCCCTTATGGAGGAGAAAAAATCCGGAAAACGTTGCTTCTACACGATTTACGACACAAAGCTCTAAAATGTCGAGTTCTAATACTTAGCTAGAACCAATTATCACAACACAAATCTTCACGCTTGTTTACGACTTCTTTACAACTTTCAAGATTTTCACAAACACTACTTTTATCACAAACATAGTAGCACTACTTGGTAAAGATCTCACACGATCTAACTATACTTAAAAAGATCAAGTCCAAGATCTTATCAACTACACAACTTTACAAAATTTTACAAAAGGATTTACAAGTTATGATATGGATGCAATAAGATTGAAACAACACACAATGGTGTAATACTTCTTCACTTGAGGATGGAAGTATTCTTCTCTTGCACTTGAGGAATTGAGCTTGGATAACTTGCGGAAACAAAGCTTTAGATTAATATGATCAAAGGGATTTTAGAGAGGATATGTGGGCTGTTCCTGGGGCAGAAAGAATTGAGACGCAAAAGGTGTTGAGAAAAATAGTGGAGGAAAAAGTCTGTATTTATTAGGACAAACTGAGGAGCGTTCTACTAGGGGCGGTCCCCTTAAATTTAGCGTGGGTGTCCCCTTAAAATTAAGGGGGCGCCGCGTAGACAAGGGTCTCCCCAAGTTTAGTGTTCTTTATGTGGTAAGCGAACTTTTCTAGCCGTTTTGGTCCGAAAATTTGAATTTCAAAATTGTTCATTTTGGGGATATAACATTCTTTTAATTGTAGAAAATGTTTTGTAATGTTTATAAAAATGTTTACACCATTTTATACAAGTTTGAGGTTGAATAAAATAAAATTTTGATTCATAAAATGCATTAAGCATTTATTTATTCATTACCTTTACGTGATATAATATCTCGTAAATAAAAATTTACTACTAATTACTTGTTTACGTTTAATTTTACATTGAACGTTTTTATATTTTGTGATTATCAAAACGTAAAGATGTGAAATATATTAATAATGTTTTTAGGCATTATATTTTGTCAACAATCTCCCCTTTTTGATGATTACAAAATTTAAACTCATTAAATGTAAAATTATTTTTAAACAAGTATTTAGTGAGTTTCATGTCATTTCTCCCTCTTTTTGTAGAATCAAAAAGACATCGTCGAGAATTGCTAGTTAGATCGACGGAATAATTGCTCCCCCTTGATGTGTGCTCCCCCTCGTTCGAGGGCACTAAGGAATCGAGCTATGGTTTCTTGGCTACAAAAATGAGTTAGAATAATACAAGAAATTTTAACATGTAGCAAGAAGGAAAGAAAAATATGACAAGTGCAAGCAAATATCAAAGCAAAATATGCTTCATTTATTTAGGACAATGTGTGTGAACAACACACAAGCATACATAAATACAAAAACAAATATGTTTAGGAAGGCTTATTAATTACATCAGTAAAAGAAAATCCTAAATAGCCATAGAAGTATTTTTGACTTGCTTGCGACACAAAATGGTTTGACGATTATTTGTTGGCATATTACGAAGTTAGTTGGTTGTTGATGGAGAGTTTGGAGCGGAGGCGGTTGTGGAAGGGTAATATCTTTGAACTCTAAGAGGTGGATGTGGTCGAGTGAGGAGGAATTCAATCCAATTGATATCCTCACTTAAAGCAAGGAATTGTTTTTGGGTGAAGATGCGACAAGGGCAATACCCAACATGGGTTTCAACTTGGTTCATGTTGAGAGTGTGTGGTAGGTTTGGAGAGTAAGGTGATGAGGGAATGTTGTTTTGTTGTTGAGAGAGATGCATGGCTAAGAGGTTTGATAGGTCTTGTAGTTGATTAATGTCATCAACTAGGCTTTCTCTACTTGGAGATGAAGGTGATGTGTGTTGAGTTTGGTTGTCACTTTGAGGTGGAACTTGAGTGTGAGTTTCATGTGAGTTGATGGGTGAGATGGGAAGTGGAGGATGTGAGACAACTTGTTGTGATGTGGGAGTGTCCTTAATGTAAGGAGTTTGGTTATCACTTTGAGATGAAGCTTGAGTGTAAATAACATGTGAATTGATTGGTGAGATGGGAAATAGAGGATGTGAGACACCTTATGGTGATGTGGTAGTGTTCTTGATGTAAGGATTTGGTAATGCTTGATTGGGGTGATTGTTTTCTTGAGATGGTTGATGAGGAGGAGTGAGTGGTTTTGGCATTGGTGTAGGTAAGTTTAATGCGCCTTTTGGTTGTGTTTACATGGTTTGTTTCTTCCTCCAAAGGGTTTACACTCATTTTGGTCCTTTGATGGTTTGGGTATGGGTTTTTTAGGAGATGTCAATTGGGCGATGATGATTGTGATGTTGAGTGGATGTGATGTATATATAGTGGAGGCAAGGGGGCTTTAAATTGGGAAGAATGAACATTTAAACGATCAAATCCAAGAAATGTTTGTGAATTTAGGGAAACAATAGCTAAATCTAGAGGGTATTTGGTTAAAGAGAGGTGAAACAACTGTTTTACCCGTGTTTGCCTAGGCCGGTCCCCTTAATTAGGGGTCGGTCCCCTTAAAATTAAGGGGGCCGCCCTTTATGAATTAAGGGGGCCGCCTACTGGCATTTCCCAGATTTCCCAAAATTTGATTTTTCTCAAAATTATGTGTGAGGGTTTCTGTTTT
This sequence comes from Tanacetum coccineum, assembly GCA_026074375.1. Taxonomy (NCBI): domain Eukaryota; kingdom Viridiplantae; phylum Streptophyta; class Magnoliopsida; order Asterales; family Asteraceae; genus Tanacetum; species Tanacetum coccineum. The sequence goes on from BQNB010041770.1 coordinate 31,475, forward strand.
GATGGTTAATTTGAAGCAAGTCAATCCTTTTATGGCAATTAAGATTTTTAGCACATAACACTTAAGCATTCAACATTCTACATATGTATGACAAGATGTAGGATAAACTATTTCACAATAATTTTGGCATATACTCATATAGTGAATTTGAAGATCATAAGGGTGAAGGAACATATAAATAGTAATAGGTTAATACACAAAGAATTTTCCTTTATAAGGGGGTTAAGTTAAAAACGAACCAAACTTTTGTGCAAATCCTAGTGTGTGCCTAAGTGCGACAAATGTGGAGTAGCGATTATTTCGACACTAAGACATGTAAAACCTAAGAAATAATCCAAGTGCTTTGATTTAATTTTGCTCAACCAAGATTGTTCGAAAATATATATTAGATTTATACTTTTGACAAACAAAGTAATGAGAAACATTATGCATATGTGAAAAATATTTTTAGCATATCTCAATATTATGTTGAAAATTGATGTCCATGTGCTCTAGTTGTGATAAAGACTTTTTGGAAAACTAATAGATTGAGGATTATTGTATTAATATGTCTAATTGGTATATTGCATTTTTCTCTTCTTGTAATACTCCTCCCAACTTGTGACTGTCCCTATATCAAAACTCAAAACACCTAAAAATTCAAAATCTATTATCACCTTACTACCCCTCTATAACTCCAATCCCCCCCCCCCCCCCCACACAAACAAAATCTTACCCCCACCAAACAACCCCCCCCCCCAAAAAACCCCCCACCCCCCCCCCCACCCCCCCCCCCCCCCCCCCCTTCCAAACTTTTACAAATCCTCCTATCCAAATGCATATATCATTATACATATATACAATAATCCCAATCTATTATTTCCAAAAAGTCTTTCTCATAACTAGGAGCACATGAAAATCAATTATTACATATTATTGAGATATGCTAAAAACATTTTTCACATATGCATAATGTTCTCTTACTTGTTGTCAAAAGTATATAATCTAATATATATTTACGACAATCTTGGTTGAGCAAAATTAAATCAAGGAGAACTTGGATTATTTCTTAGGTTTTACATGTCTTAGTGTCGAAATAATCGCTACTCTGCATTTTTCGCACACACTAGGATTTGCACAAAAGTTTGGTTTTTTTTTAACTTAAGCCCCTTATTAAGGAGAATTCTTTGTGTATTATATCTACTTACTATTTCTTATGTTCTTCACCCTTATGATCTTTAATTCATATATAAGTATATGCCAAAATTATGTGAAATAGATTATCGTACATCTTGTCATACATATGTAGAATGTTGAATACTTAAGTGATATGTGCTAAAAATCTTAATTGCCATAAAAGGATGGACTTGCTGCAAATTAACCACCAAAATAGAAACCCTCACACAAGGTTTTAAGAAAAATCAAAATTTGGGAAATCTGAGAAATGCCAGTAGGCGGCCCCCTTAATTCATAAAAGGGCGACCCCCTTAATTTTAAGGGGAACGACCCCTAATTAAGGGGACCGGCCTTGGCAAACATAGGTAAAACAATATTTTCATCTCCCTTTAACTAAATACCCTCTAGACTTAGCTAATGTTTCCCAAAATTCACAAACATTTCTTAGATTTGATCCTTTAAATGTTCATTCTTCCCAATTTAAACCTTTCCTCCACTATAAATACATTCTCATCCATCATCATCACAATCATCCTCACCAATGACATCTCCTAACAAACCCACATCCAAACCATCAAGGGTAGCCAAAATGAGTGTGAAACTCATTTGGAGGAAGAAACTAAACCCTTGTAACACATCTAATGGGCTCAATGTAAACTTACCTACACCAATGCCAAAACCACTCACTCCTCATCACAACAAATTATCTCTCATCCTCCACTTCCTATCTCACCCATCAACTCACATGAAACTCACACTCAAGTTCCACCTCAAAGTGACAACCAAACTCAACACACATCACCTCCATCTCCAAGTAGAGAAAGCCTAGTTGATGACATTAATCAACTACAGCTATCCAAACCTCTTAGCCATGCATCTCTCCCAACAACAAAACAACATTCCCTCATCACCTTACTCTCCAAACCTACCACACACTCTCAACATGAACCAAGTTGAAACCCATGTTGGGTATTGCCCTTGTTGCATCTTCACCCAAAAACAATTCCTTGCTTTAAGTGAGGATATCAATTGGATTGAATTCCTCCTCACTCAACCACATCCACCTCTTAGAGTTCAAAGAGACCCTTCTACAACCGCCTCTGCTCCAAACTCTCCATCAATAACCAACTAACTTCGTAATATGCCTACAAATAATCGTCAAACCCTTTTGTGTCGCAAGCAAGTCAAAAATCCTTCTATGGCTATTTAGGATTTTCTTTTATGATGTATTAATATGCTTCTAAAGCATATTTGTTTTTCTATTTATGTATGCTTGTGTGTTATTCACACACATTGTCCTAAATGAATGAAGCATATTTTGCTTTGATGTTTGCTTGCACTTGTCATATTTTTCCTTCCTTCTTGCTACATGTTAGAAATTTTTGTATTGTTCTAACTCGTTTTTGTAGCCAAGAAACCATAGCTCGATTCCTTGGTGCCCTCGAACGAGGGGGAGCACACATCAAGGGGGAGCAATTATTCCGTCGATCTAACTAGCAATTCTCGACGATGTCTTTTTGATTCTACAAAAAGGGGGAGAAATGACATGAAACTCACTAAATACTTGTTTAAAAATAATTTTACATTTAATGAGTTTAAATTTTGTAATCATCAAAAAGGGGGAGATTGTTGACAAAATATAATGCCTAAAAACATTATTAATATTTTTCACATCTTTACGTTTTGATAATCACAAAATATAAAAACGTTCAATGTAAAATTAAACGTAAACAAGTAATTAGTAGTAAATTTTCATTTCGATAATTATATCACTTAAAGGTATGAATAAATAAATGCTTAATGCATTTTATGATCAAAGGAAATTTTTATTCAACCTCAAACTTTTATAAAATGTTGTAAACATTTTTATAAACATTACAAAACATTTTCTACAATTAAAAGAAATGTTTTATTCAAAATAAACATTTTAAAATTCAAATTTTCGGACCTAAAACTGAACGTCTAGAAAGTTCCAGAAAATTCCCCCCAACACCAAAAGACAAACTGGGGAGGCCCTAGTCTAGGGCGGCCCCTTAAATACACGGGCGGCCCCCTTAATTTTAAGGGGACCGCCTACCTATTTAAGGGGACCGCCCCTAGGTAGACGCTCCCCCAGATTGTCCTATAAATACTGGAATTTCCCCCACTATTTTCTTACCTTTTCCACTTATTCTTTCTGCCTAAAACAGCCCACATATCCTCTCTAAAATCCTTTGATCATTTAATCATAAAGCTTTGTTTCCAAGTGATCCAAGCTCAATTCCTCAAGTGCAAGAGAAGAATACTTCCATCATCAAGTGAAGAAGTATTACATCTTTGTGTGGTGTTGCAATCTTATTGCATCTATATCATAACCTGTAAATCTTTTGTAAGTTTTGAAAAGTTGTGTAGTTGCTAGATCTTGGCGATCTTTGTAAGTATAGTTAGATCGTGGTGATCTACCAAGTAGTGCTAGATAGTTGTGATATAAGTAGTGTTGGGAAGAAGTCTTGAAGTTGTGAAGAAGTCGTGAAGTCGTGAACAACTCATGAAGTTGTGTTGTGATAGATTGGTTCTAGCAAAGATTAGAACTCGACATCTAGCTTTGTGTCATAAATCAGTGTAAGCAACGTTGTGTACGGTTTTCTCCGCCATAAGGGAGCTTGTTGACATAGTGAAGAAAACTCTTAAGTTAGGTGCTTGGAGAGTGGAGTAGGGCGAAGAGGTGCTTCATTGCTGAACCACTATAAATCCTCGCATTGTGGTTTGATTGTTCTTACTCTTATCTCTTGTCTTGCATTACTTTCTCATACTATCTTATTAATTGTTTAGATAGGTATATTGTTTATATTGTGCAAGTATTGAATTCACATAAAGTCGAATCTTGAATTTTTACAAACACTTTAAAACCTTAAATTAAAAAAAGCGGTAAACTATTCAACCCCCTTCTAGTTTTCCACAGAATGCTTGATCATGGTTTAACAGAATTCTAGGGGTTGAAAGAAGATTATTTTTGTGTTTTTATATTTATAAGAAATCAGGTAAATCTATGGTTTAAGAGGTTGGGTTATTTAACTATTAATTAAACTAATATCTAATCTACTAGTGATAACTTTATGATAATTTAAATGTATTTACTTAATCATGCATTACTTATTAGACTGCTTCTCCTAATTTTGTTGCCTTATCACACTTGTGAAATACCTTAAGAGTGATCAACCATTACTAAAGGCCCCTAAGAGTAATTAAATCTTGTGAAATACCTTAAGATGATCAACCAAATAAGGGGTAGGTAGTATGAAAAACTGTCCCGATGGGTATTCTTTCTAACGCACTCGCGTCCTAAACGTGTCTACAGCATACAGACAAAAGCTGGTTTCCCTAAAGCCTAACTTGCCACATTCAGCAACAAGAAAGAATAGAATGTAGGATCTACAATCCGAATTTCATACAATCATAAGCAAATACAAAGGAGGGTTTAGCCTAGCATGTTAAGGATAAAGCAATAACATAGATTAATCACACAACACATAGACATATTGAATGATTAATGAATAACACTCTTACTTGATTTAAACATGGATAGAAGATAGTTACAATAGGGTTTTGAGGCCCTAAAAATGGCCTTTAAAGCTGCTACAAAGACTAGGGGTCGTCTCCTAAAAGTTAAACAAAGTTACAGACCTAAAACCATAAAATTGGTTTTGTATATATAGAGATATCGCTGCGATGGCATCGCGTTGAAGTCTTGACGCCGTCGCTACGTGGATGATTCTAGATCCTCTTTAAGTCGGCCACGTCCTGACGCCGTCTCTAAATCTCTGATGCCGTCACTAGATAGATCACCACGGCGTCGCTTTATGCCTGCGACGCTATCTTTATGCTTTGTGAACAATATTTCTTCATGGAATTGGTGTAGGTCCGTAATCTAGTCCGTTTCTCCTCTAAATGAGCCCAAGTCATGTGTATTTCCTCCAAATGCCATCTAAGTGCTAAAAAACTAAAAACAAACGATTAACCATATAATCTAGGCATATTTGCATGATTTAGAGGGTTAAATGACCCCGAAAAAGTATATAAAATGACACCTCATCAAATACCCCTATACTTGGGATGTGCTTGTCCCTCAAGTAATGGGCTTTTCTACCTAGACAATAGGAATATGCGTCATTTAACTTTACAATCTTTTAAAGCTTTGTACAAGGCACAACTCTTCAAGACCTGTAATTAAAAGAACATATAAAAGCTATATACTAGCACCATATCACATAAGTGTTTTGGTGATTCTCTCTTCACTCGGGTGTATAATAAATTATAACATAATGGGGAAACGAAAAATCAACACTCATTACCTGTCATAGCATATAAATTACCATAGGCTTGGTAAAGGATCAAACCTTCATTGCTAGGCGCAAGTATTATTCATTACTATCAAAGAGGTCTTTTAAAGGGTTGTGGGGTGTAGGTGTAAGATAACATATATGGAAACAAAAATGGATGGTATACATTATACTTGGTTTTCGTCGGTATGTGTCATAAAAAAAATTAAATTTGGGTCAAAATCACCTTTTTATGCAATGTTTTGATATATTACCCATCATTTTAAGGACAAAGCAAATGACAATTGAAGGAATAGTTTCTAAGGCTTATTTTCCCCTACACTTAAGTTGAACATTATCCCTAATGTTCTATAAAAGTACCCGTAAAAATGAATAAAGGGAAAAGAAAACAAGTAAAAGAAACTAGTACTCCCCTGGTTTACTCGATAATAGAGAAGAAACATGCGATAACTGGTTAAATCGTCCTCCAAGAGTCGTCTAATGAAAACATCCTAAGATCTTCCAAGCTTCTTCTTGTCAAATATAACCTGTAAATCAAAAACAAAGACAACTACACCAAGTGTAAAATCCATGGGATAGATATAAATACAATAAGAATTTAGGGTTTTGACTCTATGAAAGCAGTAAAGATAGGATGAGAGTGATAATATAATAATAGGTTTATGCATGTTTACAAAAGAATTACAAATCTTAAATATTGTACATTTTATTTTTCAAAAATACTTAAAGAAATTCAAAATTTTACATAGCTGGAGACGCGACGCTGTCAGGTGTTAATCCCAAAGCCGTCTCCAGCGTCTGTGAAAATTTCTTCTTCGTTTTTAATGAGAAATTTCCTGCACACAATTTTATTAGTTAAATATGAAGAAAGTACTACATAAAAACCTAGAATTAATCGTTACAATTGTATGACTCGAAACTGACGTGAATTAATCTAAACAATTTATTTTAAATGTTTGAATTGGTTCTCAAAACTGGATATTTCCCCTACACTTATTTTGTCACAAAATACCTTTGATTGCAAATAAGACGAAGTTACAAACAAATAAAGCATGATTACAAAATAATTCAAACATGATAAAACAAACAATAAAGAATTAAAACATAGGACACTCCTAATTGCGGGAAAAGTAAATATTAGGTTGCCTCCCAAAAAGCGCTTTTCTTTATTTATGAATCTTGTAGCTAGACTCGAAGTCACACGTTAAGTGTCATAGAAGTGGTCAAAGTCGATGATTTTCCTTGGACTTTCTCTTTCGGAGAGCTTCTTGGTGGTGGGGATTGATTGTAGGGTTTTGGTAAACTCCTCTCCGTCTAGGTCAATTAGTCTAATCTTGGCATGCCATGCTCCATCTCCATTTTTGGGTGGTTTTTCCCGGTGAATTAGGTTTTTAATTAAGTCCTCCGACTCCCACATATTACTCTTAAGGTTAATGGGTATGGCTCCTAAAAATTCCACCATTCTTTTACCCACAAAGACATCCTTAAAAGGATTAAGCTCAGCATCTCTAGCAATTTCCCATTCTCCGGGCAAATGACAGTCTAAGAAGTCCTTCCTGGCATAGTAAGGGGTTTGTGCGCCTACTCTATCCGAGCAAGGTCGTGGTTTGTATGATTCCCTTTTTCCAAGCGTGGTCTAATAGGGTACTTCCTCTTCACCTAGATCAACTTCTTGTACTCTGAATACCGACCTAGTGATCCCTTCTCCTACTGCTATTTTGGCTTTTCTACAATCTATAACTACGTTAGCGGTAGCTAGGAATCCTCTTCCTACCAGCAAAGGGGTTTCAAGGTCCTTCTTTATATCGATCATGTAGAAGTCATTTAATAGTTTCAGTTTTCCTATGTGGACCTCTACATCTTTAATAATTCTAACAGTGTAGGATTTGGTTCCGTCAGCCAACCCAAAGATATGGTCAGTCTCTTCTAATAGTCCGATGTTAAGTTTTTTGAAGAGGTATAGTGGGATTATGTTTACACACGATCCTAAATTAGCTAAGGTGTCAAAAGGTTTTGAGTTCCCTAATCTACACGGTAGAGTGAATAACCTAAGGTCTTCCATCTTTACAGATACTTCTCCTTGGACAAATGTTGATCCGTTTTTGCCTAGTTCTAAGCTTTCCACGTATTTATCTAGCAGGGCATTATAGATTGGGGCGTGAGCTAGGATTTCAAGAACTATTAGGTTAAGATGCAAATCCTAGAATTCATCTTTAAGAGTTGGTTTGGGTTCTTCTGGTTGTTGCGGTTTGATCCCCATCCCAGTTTGTAGTAGGTTTGTCTGGGAAATGTTTGCCTCCTTGGAATGTGATTTGATAGCATTGATTGAGGTGGATGGGTGAGATGAGCATTGGGGATCTATTGTTGGGTAAGAATGAGCAGACAAAACTAGAGAAATACTCAGTTTCGGGTTCTTAACCGTGTTGCTAGGTGGTGTTCCCGCTATTCGATTGGTGATGGCCTTCAACACCGTGTCGATTTTGTTGGTCATCTCATTATGTTTTTGTTTTAAATCGGCTTCAAACTTAGACAGTCTAGCGTCTTGAGATGCCATGAAGTTGGATACCAATCCTTCTAGATTTGATTGATTATTAAAGCTTTGAGAATGGTTATTAAAGGAATGGTTCAGGATTGAACCGTTGGGTTAGAGCCGGTTAGGTGGGTTTGAAAAATTATTTTAGAAATTTTGGGGTTGTCTCCACCTAAGGTTGGGTGACTTTTCCATGACGGATTGTAGGTGTCACTAAAATTGTTTTGCTAAGGCTTAAAAGTGTACCACTTACCTCTCGCTTCATCAGTACGTGAGGATGCATATTCAACAAAGGCTTTTTCAGGATCTTCTATGCAATACTAAGTGTCGTAGGGACCACTATAGATATCACATTAGGTAGTGACTTTTTTCATTTGAGTAGGTTATATCGGAGCAAGATGAGCTTTCATCAAGCGTTGGACTTCATTTTCAAGCTTGATGAGGCGGCAGTCGGATGTACTCAGGACATCTTGAGGCAGAGTGATTGCCTTAACCGACTTAACAAAATCCCTTGGGTCATTTCAACTTTCATTGTCATAGAGGGCGAGGTCCTCTAATAATGCCCAGGATTCTTCGGCGTTTCAGTCATGAAGCTTACCACCGGCCAATTGGTCAATGATTTACCTTGTAACGGGATTGACATCGTCATAAAAAATTTGGACTTGGAGTCAAAGGTTGATGCCATGATGAAGGACTATTTAGAGTAAGTCCTTGAAATGAGTCCATGCTTCTAAGAGATATTATCCATGATTTGGTTAGAACATCAGGATATCACTGCGAAGTTTTGCGGTCCTTCCTGATGGAAAGAATTGAGCAAGGAAATGAGTAGTAAGATCCTCCCATGTGGTGATGGATCCTGAAGAAGTCGTTTAAGCCAATTGCTAGCTTAACCGCAAAGGGAAAATTGAAATAAACACAAGCGCGCTCTTTCCTTATTTTCACGGTCAAGGTCAAGTGAGTCTACAAGTTTTAAGAAATCCTTAAGGTGTTGGTATGGATCCTCAGACCGAAGTCTGTGGAATGAGCATCCGTTTTGCACCAACCGGAAGGTGTCAGATCGAAGAGGTACCACGTTGTTCCTTACGGGGAGCTTAATGGTATTCCTGTAGCCTTCGTAACTAGGTTTGGAGTAATCTCTAAGAGTATGGATAGGGTTCTCGTCTCCCATAGAGGTTGACGAGAATGGGTTACGAAACAATTAACACAAAGAAAAGATAGACTACGAGAAAGCTAATATACAATATTAAAATCTCACTGGAATGGATTCAAGCGAGTAGAACTAAGTTAAACTATGATCGAAACCTAACTATTCCCCATACAGTGGTGCCAAAAACTTGATGCGGAGGGTAGTAATGACTTCTATACGAAGTTTTACAACTCCCTAGGCAGAGTACCTAATCATTGTAGTAGTAGTATAGGCAAGACTCGGGGGTTGTTATTGTTCTCTAAGGAAATATGTTGGG
>BQNB010041771.1:0-46544 GCA_026074375.1 Tanacetum coccineum
ATCATATATGATTTAACACTAAAATTAAATATCATATATGATATAACACTAATATATCATATATGATACAATACTAAAATCATATATGATTTAATACTAATATCATATATGATTTAACACTAAAATTAAATATCATATATGACATAGCACTAATATCATATATGACATAACACTAACATCATATATGATTTAACATTAAAATTAAATATCATATATGATTCTCATGCAAGTTTCAATGAGAAAAAGTCGAAAAAAATATGAAAAAAACGGAATTTTTTTTTGTCGAAAGTATATCAAAGTGAGAAAACGTGAAAAAAACGTGGAAAAAAGTGAAAAAAACCGTGAAAAAATGTGAAAAAAAGGTGAAAAAAATGTGAAAAAATGTGAAAAAACGTGAAAAAAGTGAAAAAAAACTTGATTTTTTTTTGTCGAAAGTATATCAAAGTGGATATCTATAGAAAGATAATTAAATGCTCATCGTGATGGTATATTTTTTTTCGCTTGACGATTAACGGTTTGAGAGATATTAAGATTTGAAAAAAAAGGTTGAAAATAATTTTTGGTTTAATCTTATCCATTAGATTAAGATGAAGATGAAGGGTGGAGATTGGTCCCCTGGTATCCACAAAAAACTTTGTATGCAAATGAACCTAAATCTATAAAATACTCATTTCATTTGTGTGGTTAGTTTATGTCTTATTTTTGTTCTTCCATGGCAGCATTCTCATCATCCATTAAAACCCACCTACAAAAACAATTACAGAAGCTGTGTGCATCAACATAGACCGTAATGAGTTTGGACCCATTGACATTATTTTCAGCTAATTTTTTTGTGCTTTGACCCATTGAGATAAATAATCTTCTCTAAGCTGGACATCTCTCAAATTTAGAATCCTTAAAAGGAACATCAAAAAGTGCTCATGAGCCATCACTTCACGACATTCGATCTAACCCAGTACCAAGCAATCGAACACCATTCACAAAATCATCATTTCAAACCCAGATCTCGATCACATAAAAAAATAAAGGTTATTCGCAGATCAAGATCGAATTAAGTGACATTAAAGAATTTGTTTCCAAATACGAGTTTGCAATTATGTGAATCGAAACAAGTTAAATAGCCTTATGTTTGATTATGTTTACTGTTTGAGGGGTGTTTGGGTCGTTTACGGGTTTTATTGTTTGGGTTTTGCGTTGATAAAGAAGCGATGGTAGTGTGTTTTCTGGTTTTCCAACTAATCAACAGAAGAAAGTATTTCTATTTGTTTCGAGTTCATTGTAGAAGAAACATGATTATTGCTTTATAATGTTCCAATGATCGACAAAAGCAAATATAATTATTTTTTTGTTAAAAAATGTGTTGGGAGATGTGAAGAAGATTGACTTTTATGGGTGGAAAGCCTATTTGGCATTGACTATAATTAAATAAGATAAGAAAATATGTCCGGCGTTGGAAGAAAGATACGGGTCACGGCTTTTTTGGTGGTACACAAATTTTGATATGCTGTGATTTCGGAATATATTTGAAAGTAGTTGGTCTAATCAGGAGAAAATATTAGTTCGTTGGTGAAGTCGGTACAATTTTAAAATTCGTAGGTATTTTATGACATTGACCCTTTATAAAAATGAAAAAAAAAATGAAAAGTTCCATAACACTAAAAAATATGATGTTAACCAAGAAGTCACTTTTTAGTGTTATGGGAGTTTTTGGTGTTGTGGCCAAAAAATCAAACTTTTTGTCATGGCTTGAGCCATGACACCAAACCATACCCAGTGCTTTGAGTAAGATGAATATTATAATAACAAAGTTTTAGATTATTAAATTAAGGGTGAATTACATATATATCCCTAGTTTGCAGAGAAATTACATATATATCCAAACTAACTTAATTTTTACATATATATCCTTCATTTTGTTTCAAAATTACGTATATATCCTTTTTTTTTTAAAAATTCTCAAAAATTTCAAAACAAAATTCAAAAATTATTGTGTTTGTTGGTTGCATAAATAAAAAAAGTCGTGGTGAAAGAAAGACATATTTCCTAAAAGTGGATAGTTTTGCCGAAAAATATTATGAAAAAAACGTTTGTGCATTAAATCTTTTTTTGTGCATCAAAAAAATCGTTTTTGTACCCAACTTCTTTTGACTTTTTACATCAAAATTTTATTGCACATCATACTATAACAAGTTAAAAATTTTAGGCATTAATAAATTTTTGTGCATCAAAATTTCGTTTTGCGTGCATTAAAAAATATAAAAACTCAAAATTAGAAAAACTTCCTTTACAAAAATTTTATTAATTCATAAAATTTTATACTTGTTATATACTAGATGCGTAAATATTATTCAATGAAATAAAAATAAAATAAAAATCTGGCACAAAAACGAATTTTTAATGCACAAAAAATGATTTAATGCACAAACATTTTTTAACAATTTGTTTTGGCAAAACTATCACTTTAGAAAAACTTACATTTCACAATTTTTTTATGCTACTAACAACCGATCAATGTGGAAATTTTTTCAGAATTTTTCACGAACTTTTTTAAAAAGAGAGATATATATGTAATTTTGAAGCAACAGATGGACATATATGTAATTTTCAAGTTTGTTTGGATATATATGTAATTTCTTTGCAAAATAGGGATATATATGTAATTCTCCCTTAAATTAAAAATCACATTTATGTTGTACATTTATATTGTTTTAATTATTAATGCATATTAAATGTATTTTTAAGTTTATAAGGAAAATTTGAGATTAATAAATACGTCTTAATGGTTAGACTAACCATCAAACAAATTAGGCGTATGTTTTCTTGTAATTATAGAACTTTTTCTTGTAATGGAAGAAAATATTCCTGTTAGAGAGATGGTTTGAATTTTCATTAAACACGAAAATGATTGTAAATTGGCATATAATTTTCTATGTTAAGTATTCCAACTAACTAAATACGAAAAACGATGTGTTTGAAGGAATGTAGCCTACAGGATCTTCACGTACACATTATAAAGATCCATGTTGTTCTTTCTATTTTGAGAGACCACAACTTAAGGCTAGACAATACTCCTAAAGGTAAGTTCGTCGTTACTCATTTTAGCCCTTTTCGTGTTCCAAACATGAATCAATAAATACTATACAAGTATACATTCAGCTATATATGATGAGCAAATACTAGAAAAATATACGTTTCTAGTCATGGAAATTAAATCGGATATTCTTATCTAAATGCAAAATCTTCTATTACTTCATTAATACAAGATAAAAAGTAAACACGTGTACAATGTTAACAAAACACATTGCCTTTTTTTGGCGTGGTGCTCCTCCGTCAATTTCTACCAGTCTTAACACAACTTCATTCAAGAAATGACTATTATGTACATGCTTTCAAATCACTCATCAAATCCTAAAAACTGATTTAACTTTCTTATTTAGGATCAACTATAGTCGGATTGCCATTAGTGATTTTTAAGATTGTATTCTTGAATCAAATTATTGAAGATTTGTTTGAGGTAAGTTTTAGGGTTTTAGTTTTTCTGCTTTGTTATGTTTGTTATTTGTCCTATCCTTTCCGATTCTATCATCTATATGTTAATTTGTTGAATAGAACATTAGTCGATTATTTATAAAGCAAATAGAGTATTTTTGTGGCTGATCTCCATGTTTCCAAAAAAAAAATAATCCATTATGATATGTTTATTCCAGGGCAGGATTGTAATTTCACTATATTAAGAGTTTGATGAAATGTCTAATTGTGAAATAAAAAAATAAAAGTTCAAAATTTTTGAAATTAGTGATTTAGTTTCTGGATTTTCTTTGTTAACTATACCTTCACAATGCTGCTTCTTTAGATAGTCGTCAATATGGCTTCTATGATACAAGGATACATGCGATCATTATTATTGTATCTTTTTATAGTTAGTTATTTTGCACTACGTAGGACGCAGTGATACATCTAATGACTCGGGTTCATGTTGTTGCATCCCAAAAGCAATCAAGAGTTTTGTACATCTTAGTCTAATTTAACTCGTGTTCTTGAAGAAGTGAGTATTGACTTTTTTTAGCCTTATTGTATTTTTTATTATTTTTTGTCAAAAGCTACAACTTAAATCCATACAAGCAGGAGTTTTATGGTTGCTTTGCTCCAGTTTTAGGATAATGTATTTGGTAATGACTGTTTTTTGCTCATAAGCCGCAAAATAAGCTGAAAGAAAAGTGAGGTAATCTATGGTCATAAGTTGTGTATAAGCTTATAACCACTGCTTAACTCAACCTAACTTTCCTTTCTATTTTCTTTCAACTTAACTCACTCTCTTTCAGCTTATTTGGTATATGCACTTATTGTCAATTATCGGTCTTTTTTTCTGTGCATAGCAACGCCGATGTGAATCAGGTGGAAGAAGATATAGCAGCAAGCTGCATTAGACCCGTAGTGGGATGATTCATTAGCACGAGGCCTACAAATGGATTAGCAGGCGGAGGAATTAGGATAACCGGTTGATGAACTGGAAAGGGCTGATGCATTGACGCATGAAGCGGATGCATTGGGACGGCTGAATAAGCATCGGGATAGCTGCATGCTGCATTAGGACAACATGTTGATGCACTATTAAGGCGGATTGATAATTTGTGCTATACAAGACTGTCCCGAAACAAGCAAGTATTAGGAGATGGATACATTACGAGTTAATCGATAAGGCTTCATTAGTTTGATGTTCATTGGATTGGAGGTGGAAAAATTAATGTGTTGGGTGGGTTGGTTAGTAACACGATGTTTATTTTATGGTACATTGTTAAACCAATATACATGTTATAATTTGTTCTTAATTCATCGTTTCGGGTTTTTCTATATAAATCATTGATGAAGGCTTTTACGTATGTATTACAGGTTTGGGAATAAAGCCATAAAGGAGAAAGTTTCATCATATGACACATGTACACTCAGGTATGCACAAAAAATGTTTGCTAAACGGTTTGATGGCATTCTTCAACATGCTTGGTGACATAGGCTTTGGATGTTGCTTCTACGGTTTCTGCTGCTTGTATTGTTGCTGCTGGTTACATTGTATCTGCTGGTATTTGTGATGCTGCTGGTTCGTTTGTTCTTGCTGTCTTCATCTATATTTGCTGCTTACTTTGTTTCTGCTGCTACTCAATCCTCTTGCTTCGAGAAGATCTATCTAGAAACTTGGAATTAACGGAGTCAAAACCAAGTTTAGGGGAGGATTGTTGGGAATTATTGAAAACGACTAAGTGTCATTTCTGCTGTTAGAGATGTTCGTTCCTGCTGATGGCATTAAGTGGTTCCTGCTGGCAGTTCAAGTAGTGTTCCTGCTGATTATGTTCCTGCTGGTCATGTTCTCATTTCTACTGACAGATATAGAATCTGCTGAACTTATTTATAGACGTGATTACTGTAATTAAGGAATGATAGTTATATTCTAGAATTATCTCATTAAGATAGGAATGAGATATATTAGGAAGAGATTGATGTATATCTCTTACGCGTTTTTAGGAATCTTGTTGAGCAATTTAGGAACTGTGGAATCCAGGAATCTGGACTCAACTAGGGTATGATAACATTGATTGAAAATATGCAGCGGAATATGAAGAACACAATCAACATTACTAATAAGGTTTTCTTTATTCAAACATGATAAAGAAACTACTACTACTATTACACACGCTCTATGCGTTTCTAGACTCTCATTGGAGAAGTCTGCTATGTATGGATACCTCTAACCTAGACGCCTACCCTCTTTATATAATAGAGGGAGTAGGGTTTACAAGACAAGATAAGATCAATCTTATTTAACCAGTCTTCAATCATCATAAATACTATTTGACTTATTTAACCAGTCTTCAATCATCATAAATACTATTTGACCAGTCTTCAATCATCATTAAATACTATTTGACCAGTCTTCAATCAGCATTAATGTTGATCTTTATCTTTTAGCTGAGCATTAAATACTGTTTGACTAATCTTCAATCAGCATTAATGTTATTCCAGCTTTGTCTTGTAGGTCTTCCATCTTTAATATGTTTTGTCATAATCAACTCAAATTATAATTCCCAACAATCTTCCCCTAGTTGATTAATGACAAAACCAATAAGCACAAGCTTCCCTGAAGCAATAAACTAAGAACTTCCCCTGAATCCATGCTCTCTTCCCTTTTTTGTACATAATCAAATAGGATTTCAATGTAGATGTTAGGTATATAAACAAAAAACTTCCCCATAAAAGTATATAACCATCTCTTGAATCTCGAACTCAGTAGCATAGATCATCTCTTCCTTCAGTACGAACAAGACATGCTTATTACTAATATAATGTAATGAAATGTCTGGATAATTCTTGTAGTCCAATATATTGCATGGCGATGACCAGTTTGGTTGGTCTGAGTAGGTTGAGTCTGTTGAAAGTGAACAGCAGGTTGTGAGAAGATAGATTGATTTGGTTGTGAGAAAGCAGGTTGTGAGAAAGCAGGTTGAGTGAATGTAGGCATTGGTTGTGTGGGTTCAGGTATGAAAGATTCCGAGGTATCATCTTGAGTGAATGAAGGTGAAGCAGATGGATTAGGGTTAGGATAAGTGAATGTTGACTGAGTAGGTATAGAAGGCATGGGTTCTGACATAGTTAATCGGTTAGAGAAACAAAGTTTTGTTGTGGTAACGAGTGATTCTTCTTTATCAGAGGCTCTCTCCAGGCTCTGATACCACTTGTTAGGATCTAGAACTAGATAGATCTTCTAGCCTTTGCGGTTGTATAGTACTTATGTAATCACAAGTATATACGTGAGAGACTCTAACAATTGTTTAGGCGGAAACTAAACAATGCAATATAAAGAAGAACAAATATAAATAATGATCCTCTATGGATCTCTCTATTGATAATAAATTGTTTTTGTAATTTGTAATCGGTACAAAACCCTAATGCTAAAGGTTTCTTTTATAGAGAAGAAACCCTAAATTGCTCAACAAGATTCCTAAAAACGCGTAAGAGATATACATCAATCTCTTCCTAATATATCTCATTCCTATCTTAATGAGATAATTCTAGAATATAACTATCATTCCTTAATTACAGTAATCACGTCTATAAATAAGTTCAGCAGATTCTATATCTGTCAGCAGAAATGAGAACATGACCAGTAGGAACATAATCAGCAGGAACGGTACTTGAACTGCCAGCAGAAACCCCTTAATGCCATCAGCAGAAACGAACATTTCTAACAGCAGAAACGACACTTAGTCGTTTTCAATAATTCCCAACAATCCTCCCCTAAACTTGGTTTTGACTCCGTTAATTCCAAGTTTCTAGATAGATCTTCTCGAAGCAAGAGGATTGAGTAGCAGCAGAAACAAAGTAAGCAGCAAATATAGATGAAGACAGCAAGAACAAACGAACCAGCAGCATCACAAATACCAGCAGATACAATGTAACCAGCAGCAACAATACAAGCAGCAGAAACCGTAGAAGCACCATCCAAAACAGCAGCATCAAATGAAACAGCATGAACTCGATGAACAGCAGAATCAATTGAGGTAGCAACATCAAAGAACAGCAGCTTCCAGTCTTTGCAGCAACATAAGTAGATTTGATAAGCCTTTACCAAGTAGCTACTCACTCTTGGGCTAGTTGATACTTTGGTGAAAACAAACACCCTGGTGTAACAAAAACCAGTCCAATTTCTCAGAACGTGAATCAAGGGTGAATTGGAATACCCTAACAGTTTTTGGCAAACCGTCACAGCCATACAACGGATTTGATACGTCTTTACCTGTAGCCGTTTGCTCAGGACTAGCCAACTCTTCATACACAGAGTAATATGGTGAGTTGATAACCATACAATTTTTAGTAAATTGTCAACCATCAACGGATTTGAGTTACACACCAAAGCCGTTTGCAATGGTGAGCCAGACTCTTTCTTAGCGGTTAGCCATGGTGAGCTGAGAACCATTTGTCATGCAGTGCAAGCACTAACACCAAAGATATACAACACTATATCGAACAGGACATATGTTTGTTAGTATTTTTTTTTTAAACAAAACAACTAAACTATGTAAATAACTACAAACACTAACTCAGAAAACACTTACAAAGGAGCAGAGGCAAGGCACTCAAAAGATTGCCGTAAGCAAGTCTGGACCGTCTGAATAACACTCCCAGCAACAACAACATCCCGACAGTATGAGGGTGGAACTGTGAGCCTGTGGCGTAACATCCGTTCAAGTAGTGTTGCCCGGATAGGATAGAACTTGTCCACAAACATATACACAGTCTTCCCATTCGTTAAATCCAGGACATGAACAAAGCTCTTGGGGTACAACTTTCAGTTACACACAATCCAGTCATCTTGTGTACGCCAAAAGTCTTCCACGTCATCAGAATGAAGTGACTGACACAACAGATTGACATCCCTCCAGAGATCTAATCCAACATCTACATCTGGGTTTAGCCGAAAGTACCTATTCATCCGTCGACGCAAAAGAAGGAGATCCTCACGATAGACATGAGGTAGCAACTCTTTCAAGTAGGTAAAGTACTTTCGCCGCCTATTCTGCTGATAATAAACATGAATATGATTGTTACCAGGCGGGCAACTTACCATCTCCCAATCTTTAAATTCACCATAAGGAAGAGGGGGAATGTAATGTTCCATATCATCATCACTCTCACTCTCGGAACTAAAAAAGTCTTCAACTGGTTTATCCCATAAAAAGTCATCACTTCTCACCCCACGATGTTTACGACGAGACCGAGGAGGAGAAGAGGCATAATCAGAAACAGTTTCAACCTTAACCCGTGGATCAATAATCTCATCATCAGGGAGGTTGTCCACAATCACAACACCAGCACCAGAAATATACTTACCCCGAAAGAGAATCTCAGCAAGCACTTCGTCATCCGAGTCAGGGTCAACAGCAACTCGTGACAGACCAATCTGTTCTTCCGCATCACTTGTAAGGAAGAATTCATTAATACCTCCTGATGTGGATTCGAACAGAACATCAATTGGTATGTGATCAGTAGAGACATTTGGCGGGGAAGAACTATCAGCAGAATCTGCAAATGGTGAAACCCCACTCTCATGGTGTGAACCAGCAGAATCCATTGCTGCTGGAGTGGGGACAGTAGAGTCAGAAACTGGAGCACCAAATGTACTACCAGCAGGATGAGAAGTACCACCACCAGCAGAATCAGGATCATCAGCAGGTTGTGTGGTAGCAGCAGGAACACCCGATGGCGGTGAAGTACCACGGTCAACCCTTTGTCTTTTAGAGGGAGGCTCAGAAATGGCAGGCTTGGGTCGAAATAGGTTATACTGAGCACTCAACAAGCGATCTTTTTCGAGACGTTTGCAGATATACTCGTACTCTTCAATCAGCTGTTGTTTAGTCATAGCCTTGACAGCGGTCATTGTGATGGTACCATTATGAGCTGCACACCATTGATTTTTAACCAAATTGCGCATCATCTGTGTGACCTCAGATTGCTTCAGCGGCTTACCCTTGAGTGCTCTATAGCGTAAATCTGCCAAGGCTCGCTTCTTCCGTTCCTTAATGGCAGTCATGCGCTCAATAAAGTTGTCTTCGGTGACATCAGCTCCCAACAACTCGCGTGCCAATGCAGGATTTGTACCAACTTGCATCATCAAAGTCAACCAGTCTGTTTCTGTCATACGCAGCATGAGTTCATCTAATTCCTTTGCGCGCTGCTCAGAAACAATTGGCACGTCTGCCTGAGCCAAATCCTCAGCCTGTAACTGTTGAACCAACCGCTCACTTGCCTGTTCTTCTTCGAAGCGTTTCCTGGCTTGTGCATCCTCTGCAAGAAACTCAGCAGGAATATCCAAATCAGGCATGGGAGCCTTTCCCTTATCAGCAGCAACAGACGGACCAGCAGATTCAGAGACTGCTGTGTGAGGAAGACCACCAGCAGAAAGATTTGACTGAAACTGCTCAAAAGCTGGCGTAGCAAACTCTGTCCTGGCACGGCGATAAGCAGACCTTTTACGCCTTAGAGGAACCTCCGCCTCTTCGCGCTCCTCCACATCCTCAGAAGGAACAGCAGGTTGATCATGACCAAGAGTAGCAGATGCCATACGGGATAATCCAACAATGTCAACATCATCTTGAATGTCCACATCCCCTTCCGCTGCAGGGGCATCACCCACCAACCGTGTTGTCCTCAACTGTTTAACCGTTTTCTCCAATTTCTTAACTCGAGAGACAAGTGTCAAAATAGCACCCCCCATAATTTTCTTTGTCGTTCCCAGCTCCGTTTCCAAGGAGTCTATACGTCCCATACACCTGTCAAGCTTTTCAGATAAACTTATTAGAAGAGTAGGGTCCTTTGCTCTACCAGCAGCATCGGCTGTTGGTGTAGGAGCATCATCGGGCCGAACAGGTGACTCCACATGGAATCCACCATGAGTGGTGTCATCTTCCATGGGATTATCAAGGTCCTCAGGCTCACGATAGTTGTCAGGCCTAGGTTGAGGACCAAAGATAATGGGTTCCACAAAGTCAGGGTCAACATAGCCATGGGGTCTGGGCTGTGGACCAAAAATAATTGATTCAATGACATCAGGGTCCACACCCCCAGCTGGTCTAGGTGGAGGGCCAAACACTAATGGCTCCTCAAAAATAAAGGTCTGAGCGGGCGGGGTAGGTGGAGACGCAGGCTCAGGAGTAGGACCCCTAATGGGAGAATGTGCAGGAACAGAAGGCCATGGTCTCCAGTCAGTGAGAGGTGAGACAGGGTTAGGGACTACCCATTCTGTCTCAGGCTGCCTCTCCGGTGTGGGTTCCCTAACAGGGGAAACCGGAGGAGAGTGAGGTTCAGGGTGTGCCTCAGCTGTACTACCAGCAGCTTCATGGGCAGCAGCATTATCCTCATCAGCAGCATCGCCAGCAGCAGCAATGGCAAGCATGGGGGTGTCAAAGGCATTGGCTGACCTTCCCATTTAAATTTCATATTAGCAAACAGTTTCCTAGTAAAGCCAAATGTTGGTCTAGGGGTTCGGTCAGCAGTCTCTATGGCCACAATCATTTGTAAAAACCTTGGGTACATTAAAAATTTATTCTTTGTAGCCTTAACATTCCCAATCATCCCTTCTAAAATAAATCGAGAGAAATTATATACCCGACCAGTCGACAAACAAATAAGGGCTGTGGCAATGGAACTAGGAAATTGATTCCAACTTCCAGACTTAGGGCTCAGACAGTGCATAAGGGTGTGCACCAGAAATCTCCATTGAGGAGATAAATGGTTCTTAAGAAAGGTAAGAGCCCTATCCGTCGGATACCCAATAACCCGCATACCCTCAAGAATATCACTATTGGGCATGTCAAAAATGCCATTGGCATCGTCAAAGTGTAACTGAGTCCTAATGAGAGACTCAGTCATGACCACCTCACGGCCGTCAATAGTGGCGACTAGGTCATGAGACCCAGCAGCATTTGGGCGAACAACAGCTGTTGCCCAAAATTGTTTGACCAAAGAGTCAAACACGACCGGAGGGGCATGTGTCAAAGCGTACCTTAATGGAGAGTGGTCCAAATAACTGAGGATATCTGTGAAGTCCTCGCAGCCTCTTTCCCTTCCCAAGTAAGCGATTTTGTTGTGATCATCTTTGTACTGGAGTGCCGCCATTGGTGATGATTGAATTTAGGTTGATGATACAGAGTATACAGAGGCAAATGATTTTGGTGTATGTGTGGGAAAGATGAAAAGTTGATTTGGGATTAATTAGGTTAATTGTGTCCAATGTGTGAAAAGATAACCTTTTAATTTGATTGGTACAATTTTAACCTTGGAAGTTGAAGTAATTAAGTGAAAATCAACTTGTACGCCACCTGTTCAGGCAAGTGGTGACCGCCAAACACCATATAGTAGAGATTTAAAACGAAAAACTATTCAACTTCTATTTTTAAGACCAGCAGGTATAAAGTCAACCAGCAGTAACCAGTCTTAAAAATCAGCAGAAACAAGTCAAGCAGCAGAATTAATATGTGAGCAGCACAAACTATTCAGGCAGCAGATACATTGTTACACCAGCATGATTGGAGACTACCAGCAGAAACCAAGTGACTAGTGGCAGAGACCAACCAACCAGCAATATCAAACTGAGCACAGCAGAAACTAAGTTGAGACAGCAGAAACAGGTTACTACCAGCAGAAATAAGTCAGCCAGCAGGAACATGATACTACCAGCACAAACCAGTTCAGCAGCATAAATAGATGTATTGGCAGCATAAACAACTCCAGCAGCATGAATGTATTCAGCCAGCAGAAAGAGGCAACCAACAGCAGAAACCATGCAGACAGCAGGAACACACACCCTATCAGCAGAAATGAATCCACCAGCAGAAGTATGCCCACCAGCATGAACACGGAACCAGCAGCATAATCCATAGCTACCAGCAGAAACAAAGCATCCAGCAGGAAGGATAACTACCAGCAGAATCATAGTACTACCAGCAGAAACCAACCTGTCAGCAGGAAGAATGTACAACTAGCAGCAGTATTGACTACCTGCAATCACAAGAAAATAATATCCCACAAAACACCATATCCACCTGCAAGAAAGTTAGAATATACAAGTATACAACAACAAGCCTCCCCTTAGGCTTATACCTCCCCTCAATTCACGAAAGAGGGATTCACCATCCCAATATGGACCACCAGATACACTCCAAATCTTGGTCCATTCAAATGCCTTTGTCAGTAAATCAGCCACATATCGCTATTGGTATGAAATCTTCAGCAACCTGTATCAAAAGTTCTTCTCATTGGCATCTCTATAAAGTGATGCCTAATCTCAATATGCTTGGGTCCCTCTGATGAAAGACTAGGGTTCTTGCACATGCCATATGGTAAACACTGGTAGTTCTATGAAGAATTTTGTATTCATTAAGTTGAATCCATAATCCACAACTGGTTTCTTAATCCAGAGTACCTTGCACAGCAGTTAGGTAGAGCACAGCAACAATACTCCCGCTTTACTGTAGAAAAGAAGCCATAATTGTCTACTTCTTGCACTGCCATGAAAATAAAGCTCTGCCTAGAAATTGACATCCCACCAATAGTAGATTCCGGTCACCATGGAACCAGCATAATCCTGTCACTGTATGGCCTTCCACTGAAAAGGAGAATCTTTAGGGTACCATAAGCCGTGTTTTTGTGGTTGCCCTTTTTATGATACTTGAAAATCATCTGACATGCATTCAGATGAGAACTTCAGTGGAGTAACTTGATGTCTGCGAACAAGCACAAACTGCAAACCTTATGTCAGGTCTTGAAGCTGTGAGATAACATATTGAGCCAATCATTGATCTGACAAATAGTACATTAAATGGAGGATCAGTTTCATCTTCATTTGTCTTAGCGCAGCTTTCATAATATGGGTGTTGTTGCAGTTGCTTACAGAATTCCAAAACCGAACCTCGTAAGCATGTCCTTTAACATACTTGTCTTGGCTGATAAAAATACCATCAGTCAACTGTTATCACCTGTTAGACCTAAGAAGAAGGTTATCTCTCCCATAAGCACTCATTCAAATTCACCTTTCATCAACACCTCAAATTTACATCACACCATCGATAATTGGGTTTACACCAAAAATGAAATCATCCACATAAACCTGTACCAAGAAGAAATCCCTGGAAACTTTCTTGATGAATAGTGTCTGCCAATAGTACCTTCTTCTGTAATTGTGTTTGTAACAGCAAAAACAAGACAATCTTCATACCACAGGCTCGAGTGCCTAGATGAAGTCCAACAGAAGCTTTAAACCACTCAGTATACATGCTTGGAAGTAAGGATCTTCAAAAAGCCTAGTGCTTAGTGACATACACTTTTGCTTCATTTCTCCATAGAAGAAAGCACCCTCTTACATCCAGCTGATATACCAGAAAATCCATAAACTCAAGCAAAAGCCCAAACAGTCCTGATTGCCTCTATTCTTGCCACAGGAGCAAAATACCTCAACATAATCAATGCCCTCCTCTTGTCGTTGTCCTTGTGGCAAACCAACCTTGCTTATTCTTACAACTATTGCCTCTGGCATCCCTCTTGTTCTTCAAAATCCTTTTGTCTATTGCATGTTTGCCATCAGGTTAAGGGACAAGTCCATACTTGCCTGTTGATGACTGTTGCAATCTCTTTATGCATAGCAACAACCCAATCAGGATCCACAATGCTTTAGCTAACATTTGTTTCTAACTGGAGAAAAGGAAGCAAGTCAGACATACAATGAAGTTGGTTCCTGTATGATTGGTCCTTTGTTGATCTTGAATAAATCTCCCAATGAAAGCACTTTCACCAACTTGGATTTTTGAGCTCTGCTTCTTGTCAGAACTGGTAGACCAAGATCACCAAGAATCTGTGACTGAGGATAATTGATTGTTTACCCTTTTTGAGGTACTGTATTCACTTCCACAGCAGTGCAAATTTGTAAAAGTAGCACGAAAATCCATCACATAATGGAAGATGTGAAGATGCCAGATGAGATTTGATCTTGCACACATTAAGTATTGGAAATCGGTGTAGAGGTTTCACTCGAGCCCAAAACTTGACCAGGAGGAAGTGTAGACTCATCAGCATGTACAGGAATGAGGTCAGCAGAAACAGATGTACTGGCAGCAGGATCGCCCTGATCAGCAGGTTCATAACTACCAGCAGGTTGAAAATGACCAGCAGGATGACCACCAGCAGGATCACTACCAGCAGAAGTACTACCAGCAGAACCAATGCCAGCAGGATCCCTATCAGCAGAAACACCTTGGTTTCGAATTTCAGCTCAGCTTGACTAGTTTCTGCTGTTGCTTTGTGAGAACAAATAACCCATAACGTGCAGTGGCGTCCATAGCTCATATTCTTGTCTTTGAAGCTTAGCAAGCCCTTTCTGTAAAATCTGCATGCGACCCATAACACTAGGACCATTGCTTGACGAAGGACCTGCAAAACGGTTAGAAAGGAAATGGAAGGAGACCACTATGACTTTGCTCATTGCCACTTCGTGAATCTGAGTCATATCATGTGTACCTGCAACAATGTTAGTATTCTTGTTTACCTCCAGGTGTGCAAATTGAAACTAGTATAACCTAACTAAAACAGTTAAATAGTCAATGTCAAAGACCACTCATGACCAATTCCCTGAACATGGTTTTGTCTTCTAAAATCGCAGATTCATGGTTTACTCTACCCTCTTGTGAGTTAAATTAAAAACCCTATAGGCCCTGCTATTTGGAGCATAACCAACAAGAAAACCTTCATTCACTTGCCCTCAATTTTACCAAATGGACACTTGTATTTAAGGATAGTGTTACTTTACACCCAAAAGGTTTTAAGAATGACCTACTGAGGACCTTCCCAGATATCAATTGATAAGGTTTTTTTCTTATGGGATTAGTATAGACACCCTGTTTAAAACCTAGCAAGCCGTGCAAACAGCCACAGTCCAAAACAAGGAATGTAATTTAGAGTCAGCCAACATGGTTTCTAGCAGCCTCTATAAATTCCTATTTTTCTCTCAGCAACCCCATTCGCTGTGGGGATCTGGGATTACTATAGTCCCTCTTAATTCCTTTTCCACAGAGTTCTATTATTTTGCATTTTGAACCCTGTCCCATTATCACACCTAGTTCCTTAAACCTATTAATTAGCTGGTTTTCTATTAAGTCCAATAAAATTCTTAAGGACATAAAATGTTCATCCTTAGTACCCACATAGAAGTCCAAGTAAATCCAGCTAAGTCACAGTAACCACCAATGAGTAGTACTTCATTGGTCAATTACTCCTTATATTGGTGAAGTCCAAAAAGGTCCATGTCATGCAATTGCAGAGTTTCAGTAATAAGTCTCACAGCAGAAATATAGCTTGTAAGAATCCTTATGTTTCTTTCCTTGTTGCAGGCAACACATTGTGTGTCATAGGTAAACACCTTGAGAGGTAACCCATCAACTCATAACCTTCCTTAGCTAACCTTTGATTGTTTTGAAGTTACCACAGAGCCATCCCCTCTGTGCATCTTGTGGAGTTCATCCATAGGAGCTTTTTGCTACTAAACATAACGCTTTTGTTTCTGGTTGCAGGTCCTGAGATGCTGAATGTGTAGAGATCCATGTTCCCTAGGAATTCTAGTACCACTACTTTCATCAGGTAAATTGAAATTCAACTCAAGCACCAAACAATTCAGTGTCTGTGAAGATAACATTGTTTCTTGTCTATCACAAATGTAGTGATACAGAGAACCAGTTAAAGTGTTGCAGCTCTTCAACATAGTAGAATTCATTTTCAAAGTCAAGCTTGAATTCCTATGGTGTCCTTTTCCTGATATTCAAACCATCTCCACCTCCCAAATTTGAAAATGCCTCCCTTTGATCTGCACAAAATCATCAGCTTTCCTTGATTCCTGTCATACTCTGACACCACTGACAACTATACCGTATGTCATTATCTTTACTAGGATCACCGTTACAAATCAATACAACAACACCATTAGAACACTGAGAAGACCCAAAGCAATTCAGACTTGAGCCCTGCCATGTGGATCATTAAGTTAAGAAACCATTTGATTGATGAATCCACCATTACTCTTGGACCCCCAAATTGTTGTCTTTTATTCCTCCAAGAGTAACCTGCTGAGGTCATAACACATGCCCCCATCGTCCCTTATTCATATACATAGGGTCATATAAGTCAGGCCAATACATATTATTAAAATATACATAGATGTCTGAATTATGGTCTAAGCTAGCAGGATAAGCCACCAGCAAAAACTGTCTACCAGCAGAAACAGTTGCTGGTCTTTTAGACCAACCACAGATTTGGTCCTATCAGCAGAATTAACTCTGTCCTGATTTCTACTAGGCAGCAGGATCAGAAACCACAGCAGTAACTATGCTATCGAATTCCTACTACCAGCAAGGAACAGATTGCTGCTTAGATTTACAAGGACAGATCTACCCAATTATAAATGTCACAATCTTAACTCGAAATGCCAAATTTACTACCACAAAACAAAACATTTTCTTAACACGCACATAATGTTTTTACACACATTCCTATTGTTCATTCCACTATTATTACAAACGATCCTAAGAATTTTACATTCCCAACTAAGAAAAAACTAGGACTGCCACAGTGTAATTAAGGGTCTTCAACATCAACACTGGCAAAGTCCTTGATATCAACAGCATTGTTAAGTCTTTGTCTTGGTCTTGAGCTTGATCACAGGATGCATAATGTCTCTTGCAGTCTAAAGAACTTGTCACTGTTATCACAAAGATACAGAAGTCAATAGATTCTGAAAGAGGTTCAGAAGTTTTAATTATCAGTACCTTGACCCCAAACTTACTGTTTTACCTTCTTATGTCGACTGTATGGTGTTCATATAAGTTCCAGTGAGAAGGGAGGAACCTGCATGCATCTCCCCAGCCTTGATAAACCTGAGTAAAGAGATTAACCCCTCAACAGGTTCTGGTAAAATACACTAGTGTAGACAAATCTAAACACTTCATCTTTTCCTAAGTACCTTAAATCCCTAGACAAATTTTTAGTTCATGTAGACATATAGCTATTTATCAACTTTACCAATATCTGGAAGACTATCCTCCACATTTTCAAATCTAGCTATTGTCCGCTTCAAACTTAACTTCCCATTCGTTTCTTTTCTTTTTGTGCCTGATCATGTAAATTTCAGTATATCTTCAGTGTGTTAGTGGTGTTTTCTAGATCGCAGAAAGGAAACCTATCTTTTCTCTAATGCAATCTGAGTTTATTGTACCAAACTTTTGTTGATTCTAATGTTTTAACAGCATTCTGATATGCCTGAACTTTTAATGTAACAAACCTTGTACAATTTTATCAAGATTATTATAACATATTAATTAAGATCATTAATTTAGAATCACAGCCAAGGGGAACAATTTTATTGTACCTTAGCCTGCAACCCAAACTTTAAAATAAGGACCATCACTGCAATTTCAAAAGTTAAGGTCCCAAACCTGCAATTTGACCATACCACAGGGACCAAAAATGCAATTTACTCTTAGTTTTTTATAACAACAAAAATGAAAGAATGATGTTTTTGGTTTTGATTACAGGGAAAAAGTGTTTAAGTGACAACACTTTTTACTATAACGCGAGACCAATCCCGCCACCAGAATACCTGACGCAGTGTAAGTCTATAATATATCTACCTACTTAATAATCAGTTTCTGATTACGATTATGGAAAACAAAACAAAATATCATGTACCCTAAAATATATCATACAAAGAATGTTTTTTTTTCTTCTTTTCTTTAAACACCATTTGTTTTAGCATATAGTACCACTTATTTCACGTCATGTTACAAATGTCTACAACGAGGATTTACGCTCGCTCTCCGCTGCGGGGCGTTGGATTTTTTGTTGTACTTTTGCTGGTCTTGATCACCTCACTTAAACACCATATAAAGAAAACCGTGGATATAACTCCATCACAATCATCAAAACTCCTAAAAACTTAAAAATAATTTATTTTACATATATGTAGCTGGGATAACGTTACACGCCTTTATTTTCTTCATGTAGCATGCCAATCTGCAATCATTGTTTGCATTTGTTAGTGGGGTCAAGGGAGACATACCTCATCTTGCAGAGCTGAAGTATAAGCCAATTCAGAAACAAAAGCAGAAATGGAAGTGGTACGTTGGTTGCTGAATTCCCTATAAGTGAAAGCGTTTAAAAATCCAAAGACAACCTACTGAAACCAATTACATATGCATGATCATATAAGAACATCATAAAGCATAAGACAGTTAAAAGGAATATAAGTAATAAGGGTTACAATCACTTTTTCTTCCCCTTGAACACATTAACAAAAATACACTACCAGCACTATAAAACATTTATCAAATGCTTTGCAACCTTGATATTTAACCACTCATATGTTGTTTCATTTTTATATATTTATACGTTTTAGACGGGGTTGTTGATAATTAAAACATCTGATACGGAAGCAATAGCTTGTGAGCTAATATGGTTTTAATTTTTTTTGAATAAATGATAAATCAGCTAGAAGAACACCCTTAAAACTAAAACCATAGAATATCAATCGTTCACAACAGCATTAAAAAACAAAAGTTTATAGTGACTTGAGTTCAACTTAGGTACTTAGAACGTCATTAAAATGTAATATTGACACCAATTTACTCAATTCACAATTCATCAGAAGTTAAATCTGAGTTATTAAACGTCGTAACTCAGATGCTTCATCTTTTATCAGCCTACATCTACCATTTATTTTTTCAAAAGCTCAACAACAACATAAATTAAGAAACCGAACACTTGGTTGCAAAGTTACCCGACCTTGTTAAATACTAATTTGAAGTCCAGCCTTGAAATTTTTTAACCAAACTAACAACTCATGTTTGGAATATCAACATAATTTAAATTCTAGACTCTTATACCCTCAGTTTCTACAATCCGTTATTTCTGAAACAGACAACCATAAAGATCATCGCGACGACTTCTAGATTCCATGAGAACATTTACATATTGTACTTAATGAAAGTCTTAAGGGTATTAACTTTTACACCGCCTCTAATTATATTGCAAATAATTACCATGTGCTAATAACATAATACTCATATGCTACAATATCGCTCATGGTAAAAATTAACTTAAGATGCATTTAGTAGACCAAAAGAAAGGGGTTCATCTTGATTAATGATTATACAAGATGCATAATTTTAAAATAAGTAAAGTTATTACCTATTTACGTGACAACAACATACTCGAACGATGAGCAAATTATACAACCTGATCCAACATTGCTCCTTGGAACTTCCCAGTATAGAAGTATAGAAACTTCGGTAATGCTCGAAGAAAGAATAAATTTTAGGATCCGTCTCCAAAATAATGGTTCCAACCCAAACAATGGAACACCGGTGTGCGGGCGTTTTGTATCAAACATCTCATTCCATGCCTGAACTATTTTATCTATTTTGAAACTGAGGTCTGCAGCAATACAATTTCTAAGCAACTTACATTTTCATAGAATCACAAATAATGCTTAAATAAACATCTCTAATTAACTACCTTCTACAGCTGCTACATTGAAGTAGTGATTCTTAATAATTACAGTATTATGTGTAATGAGGTTGTCTTTTTTCAGCATGAGGCAGGGAAAAGCGTCGAGGGAGAATGCATCCGAATACGCCCCCTCAAATAATACGAAGAAGACACACTGGTCGAAGCCAATATCCTAGAAACATAAGTTGTATCATTCAATAAATGATGACTTTCATCCCAAACACATATACTGCCAAAATCATGAAATGATTGACACAATGAAGATTACCTAATTTCGGAGCTGAGAGCGTCTTTCCAACCTTGTTTAAAGCACAACGCTATGAAATCGTTGTTAAAGCACAATACTGTGCAAATTAACGGCATTAATGGTCACAGAAATGTAGCTAAGTTTTTCACATAATAATGAGTAGACTATTTAACTTGTATTACCTTTTCTTCGGATATTTAGTCAGATTAAAGAAGTCTTCATCGGATTGATCATATCCTACACATAGAACGAAATGTAAAGGCCTCCCTTTACTTTGCATACTTGCGAAGAGGTTTTCCACCACCACTCCTTTGCTCGGACCCTATATATTAACAATAATAATTAACTAAACAAATATTTAAAGAGTGTTTGGGATTGCTTATTCAGTTAAACGAACGAAATACAAACTATAAACTAAAAATCATTTAGTCTTAAGATATTACTCGCATATTTTTCACCTTCCTTGGACTCATTTAAAGCGTGTCTTTCAACCAACAATTCTGAACCCGTCTCAACCTGTTACACAACCTGTTAACCATTGTTCATCCTCAGAATTGTAAGCGCGTTTGATCCAGATCGTGTCTATGTCCTACTTCATACATCAACAAATACAAAAGAAAGATACAATTATGAGCCTGAATTTTTTAAATAAATGATAAATCAGCTAGAAAAACATCCCTAAAACTAAAACCATAGAATATCAATCGTTCAGAACAACATTAAAAAACAGAAGTTTATAGTGACTTGACTTCAACTTAGGTACTTAGAACATCATTAACATGTAATATCGACACCAGTTTACTCAATTCACAATTCATCAGAAGTTAAAACTGAATTATTTAAACGTCGTAACTCAGATGCTTCATCTTTTATTGGCCTACATCTACCATTTATTTCTCCAAAAGATCAACAACAACAACATAAATTAAGAAACCAAACACTTGGTTGCAAAGTTATCTGAACTTGTTAAATACTAATTTCAAGTCCATCCTTGACAAATTTTAACCAAACTAACAACTCATGTTTAGAATATCATCATAATTTCAATTCTAGACTCTTATACCCTCGGTTTCTACAATCCGTTATTTCTGAAACAGATAACCATAAAGATCATCGCGACGACTTCTAGATTCCGTGAGAACATTTACATATTGTACTTAATGAAAGTCTTAAGGGTATCAACTTTTACACTGCCTCTAATTATATTGCAGATAATTACCATGTGCTAATAACGTAATACTCAGATACTACAATAACGCTCATGGTAACAATTAACTTAAGATGCATTTAGTAGACCAAAAGAAAGGGGTTCCTCTTGATTAATGATTATACAAGATGCAGAATTTTAAAATAAGTGAAGTTATTACCTATTTTCCGTGACAACAACATACTCGAACGATGAGCAAATTATACAGCCTGATCCAACATTGTTCCTTAGAACTTCCCAATATAGAAGTATAGAAACTTCGATAATGCTCGAAGAGAGAATAAATTTTAGGACCCGTCTCAAAAATAATGGTTCCAACTAATACAATGGAACACCGCTCTGCGGGTGTTTTGTATCAAACATCTCATTCCATGCCTGAACTATTTTGTCTATTTTGAAACTAAGGCCTGCAGCAATACAATTTCTAAGCAAGTTACATTTTCATAGAATCACAAATAATGCTTAAATAAACATGTCTAATTAACTACCTTCCATAGCTGCTACATTGGAGTAGTAATTCTTAATAATCACAGTATTATGTGTAATGAGGTTGTCTTTTTTCAGCATGAGGCAGGGAAAAGCGTCGAGGGAGAATGCATCCGAATACGTCCTCTCAAATAATACGAAGTAGACGCACTGGTCGAAATCAATATCCTAGAAACATAAGTCGTATCATTCAATATATGATGACTTTCATCCCAAACACATATACTACCAAAATCATGAAATGTTTGACACAATGAAGATTACCTAATTCCAGAGCTAAGAGCGTCTTTCCAGCCTTGTTTAAAGCACAACGCTATGAAATCATTATTAAAGCATAATACTCTACAAATTAACGCCATTAATGGTCACAGAAATGTAGCTAAGTTTTTCACATAATAATGAGTAGACTATTTAACTTGTATTACCTTTTCTTCAGAAATTTAATCAGATTAAAGAAGTCTTCATCGGATTGATCATATCTTATACATAGAACGAAATGTAAAGGCCTCCCTTTACTTTGCATACTTGCGAAGAGGCTTTCCACCACCACTCCTTTGCATCAGACCCTATATATTAACAATAATAATTAACTAAACAAATATTTAAAGAGTGTTTGGGATTGCTTATTCTGTTAAACGAACGGAATGCAAACTATAAACTAAAAATCATTTAGTCTTAAGATATTACTCGCATATTTTTCACCTTCCTTAGACTCAATTAGAGCGTGTCTTTGAACCAACAATTCTGAACCCATCTCAACCTGTTACACAACCTGTCAACCATTTTTCACCCTCAGATTTGTGAGCGTGTTTGATCTAGATCGTGTTTATTTCCTACTTCATACACCAACAAATACAAAAGAAAGATACAATTGTGAGCCTATGTTGGAGTAGTGAAGCCCAAAGAAGGATGGAAATGACAGCATAAGTGTAATCAATGTAAACATAATTCATTTATGTGTTTTGAAAGTCTCAAAGGCATAAGTTAAGATTGTAACATGTGCTGATTCGTATTTCTTCATGATCTACTTTTTTATAAGAATTTTTATCCAAAATGACTAATTGCTTAAAGATATAAATTGCAAATCCAAACAATCCATTTACATTTAAATGGTTGTAATAGGTATTCCAAAATGTGAATATCCGGTCCAAAATTTTGTTTCTTTTGTCAATCATGCCATAGATTCTTAAAATAATAAAGCCTTTTAAAACAAAAAGCCTGCAAAACCAACCTTTAAGGCACCATACAATATTATGATTGTCATCCCGTCGGCACTGATGACAAACTTGCCCACTTGTATCCTCAACTGATTCTGAATTCTTATAAGAAGGATCCTGAATATGAGCCAAATGAAAACAAAAGTTAGAAAGAAAGTATTCAAAAACAACAAAGGCTCCAGAATATGTGATATGGTTCCTCGTATTTTACTTTCTCTTCTAGTATGCTAGACAGAATTTAATTGATAACGCACAAATAATCTCATAAATTCTATTAGTTTAATTGATAACACACAAATAATCTTAAATATTCTATAAGTTTTGCAACTCAATTCAACCTGTGTCTTTTTTCTCCACATGGACCGTTTACATTTGAAAGTACTAAGGCAACAATATAAAATAATTTACATCTAAGCACAACATTCAGTTCATTTATAATTCTGCTTACCGTCATGGCACCATGCATCATCTTAGATATGCTCTATGATGAATCCGAAATAGAAGAAGGTGTCACGTAAGCCTTTGGTGTCTCTGCAGATTCTGACATATCTCTATGCAGAGCCTCATTGTCGAGTTTTTAAAGGAAGGTGTTTTAGGTGAATAGATAATATGTCGCTTTGCTAGCATTTCCATGCTTCTACTCCCCGAGGTTGTCATTGGTTATTCCCCGAGTGGTGAATCTGTATCGTCACATCGTTACTCTTACTCTTTAATTGTAACACTCCAAAACCTGTTTTTTGGTATTATATTATACTATCGGGTAAGTTTGACCATGACTTTTATAAATCAAAGACTTTACGTGATTGGTTAGTCAAACCCGATAGTCAAACTATAAGTCAATGTATATGTAATATGGAAGTAGAAAATATTATGTGTCACAAATTAGAAGGAAAAAGACTTAAAGGACCATTATTGCCAATTAGCCAAAGATATACTAACTTATGTTAGATATCTCAGGATTTTCGTACAAGATTCTAGGAGGTTATGGTGTTTTGTGTGTGTCAACATGGAATAAGGAAAAAGAGAGGGAAACTATACAACCTTGATGATCTTTAATGAAGAAGATTAGGATCTCAACTCAAGGATTAAGCCTAGTGATGATCCTATGCAAGTAAGTAATCTTTAATGATTGAATTAGTGAATTACTGTATGAGTTACGGTTTATATACCCAAAATTGAGGGGGGAGGGGTTGGTAATTGTTATTTTAAAATAAGTATTAAGGTGTTATTAATAAAGTGTTAAGTCCAATTAATGATTTAAGAGAAATTGATGGTTTTGGGTTATGATCATGAATGATCATATAATAATTAAGATGGGTTTTGGTTATGTAAATTAGAGGTGTTAATTGTGTTGGTGATTATATGACTAGGAAAGCAAGCAAGAAGAGTATGGTGACTAATGGGTGATATGGATTGGATACAAGGTAAGTAACTAAGCTTTAATATGTAGCGATAATTGAATAATCATGTGTGTTATGTATATTGGTGGTTACATTTTTAAGTGTGTGGTATTAGAGGCTTGAATATGGAATTAGAACTAGGCTAGTTAAGTTCTAGTTATGCTCTAGGAAAGAAGAGAGTTCTTTGTTTAGTCACGGGACTAATCAAAGTATGTAATTTGTTTATGATTATTCATGAAGTGTTAATATGTTGATGTGGGTTAATTGCCTTGTTTCAAATGAATAAATGTTAGTATGATATGAATGTAAATGAGAATGTGGATGCTTAAGTTGTTGAGCATGATGTATGCATATGCTTTTGATTATGTCGTTTATGGTAATATATTATTACCGGTTACTTACTAAGCGAAAGCTTACCATTTTAGTTGTTGACATTTTTGTAGGATCATATGATGCAAGAAATGCTTTGGTTAAGGCCTTGGATGGAAGGCATGCAGGTTAGAAGTATTGATTATACGTGTAAGTGTAAGTAGGATACCGGGCTCAATCAAGGTTGAACCCTCCAAGTTGATGTAAATGCATTTCAGAAGGCATCTTATAAAGTGTCAAGTGTGTAGTTGTATTTTGTAAACTTGCGTATGGTTTTGAAATAAGAGTTATAATCGAAAGTGGGTCAAAATGGGTGTTTGGCAAGCCCTGTAAAATATGTTTTCATGGGTCATTTATACCACGAATATTTATGAAAATCAAGTAATATATTATTATAGAGAATTCTGATAAGTTTCGTTGAGTTTCGAGTCTTGGAAGTCGATTTTCCAAAAGTGGTGCAAAATATATCTTTTTGTAAAATTTTTACAGGACCATATGGCCATATGGTATTTCGGCATATGGCCATATGCTCAGCTCAAAAGTTTCTGCAGTAGCCATATGGCCATATGGTATTTCTGCATATGGCCATATGATCGTGTCAGACTATAATTAGTGTTTTTTCTAGTTTTTAGTCAATCTTTGAAAAATCATATCTTTTAATCCGTAAGGAGTTAGTAGGCGTGCCACCCGCCGTTTCGAAGATAATCGAGTCTACTTTTTTCAAAAACTAATTTGAAGGTATGAAATGGAATTGATTCTGGTCAGTTTAAAAAAGGATGACAAAAGTTCATTTTCGGTCATGCGTTTGAGCAAAATTTCTAATTTTTGGTCAAATTTAGAGTCGGAAAAGGGGCGTTTCAACTTGGTATCAGAGCTTCGGTCTAAGTGAAGTAGGTTTTCATGATAGGTTTCCTAAACTTAGACCACTCGTAGATGCGTTTACAGTAAGTGTAAGGTAGTGCGAAAAGTGAATGCCTTAGTTATAAGGTAGTTTAGTAATTACGGCAAATTAGAATGAGACTATGCTTGAGGGAAGGAAGAATTGGTCCGAAGTTATCATATTAATGAGACTATGCTTGAGCTCGAAATGCTCAGCGAGAATTGGTGGAACCACAATTGCCTATGCATAACCCTCAGTGGGTGCACGAAGCAATTCCGCCATAGTACGTTGATCGGCCATCGTATCTAAAGGAGATTCTTCAAGAGAAAAAGGTTGCTTTGAACGTCTATGGTTACGACGTTTCGGATTTGAAGTAGTTGGATTAGGAGAAGATTCACCAACTAGATTCGAAGAAGAGCGAGTGCGCATGCACTAAGGAAAAGAAATCAAAAATTAAAATATTTTTGGGTCTGATTGGTCAAGAGTTCATGGTAGCTCTCTAAATTACGCACAAGGAACCGGAGGAGCTGGTCAGCGCGAAGCTAGTTAAAAACCCTTCTTCTTTTGGGTCGAAGTTCGTTGGATCGACTTGCCTTATATCCCCCTTATAGTTTGTAACTCAAAGGTAAGTCGATTTAACAATTAACCTCACGGATTGTTTTTGTTGGTTTTTCAATTTTTTTGGAATTTTTGATTACTTAATATTCACAATAATTGAAAAATAAAATATTCACAATTGAAAACGATAACTTCATGGGGAAGGGTTTTCAAACACTAATCTTCAAACGAAACACGATAATCGTTTTACAGCCTCCCCGGCAGCGGCGCCAAAAATTGATCGCTTAAAATAATCCTTTTCTACTATATAAATATATATATAATAAATATAAATATATAATAATAAGAATTATCTCAAAAATATCAATATTAAGAATTACAAGAGGCTTTTTAAAGGATAATTACTTTTAACCAAAGTAAAACCCTAAAAAAACTTCCTGGGTCGTTTCTCGACGAGGTGCGAATTTGAAAATCGTGAATAAGTTCGTGATCGCGCGTTTGAATGATCAATATATGATTTGGTTTTTTATTTCTACAAATAAAATGCACAAACATGTAAAGGCACGCTAAAAACGAAAGCAAAAAAGGCTAAAACACTAAAAATGATAACGGGATTCAAAACCCGTTCTTTAAAAAAACAAATTCTAAAATTTTAACCCTACAAACGAAAATTTAATTTTTATAAATCTTAAATGATAAAAGAAAATTAAAAAAAAGAATTATATTTTTTTGACTTTTATATTATTTTTTATGAATTAAAAACAGTTTTTATCTAAATTAAATATTAAAAATACTAAACTATTTATAAAAAATCTAAAAAAATTACAAAAAGTACTTACGAGTAAGCTAGACCTATGAAAATTGAAACGGGACAAACAACTTATCTAAATAAGTTGTTAATAAGCCGAAAAGGCTTATTGCTTAAATGGCCTAAAACGTGGTTAAGTATTAAATGTTGCAAATCTATAACAAAAAAGTCCCAAGGGCAGAGTGGTTGTGTGTGGTGTGTTAAAATCGTTGGTTGAGTGAGGGAGAGGTCTCAGGTTCGAGCCTTGCTCACCTTGACTTCTCCTACACTCCTAATGTTTTTATTTGCCAAATTTTTTTTTGAAAAATCTTAAGGACCTAAAAATAAGCAATTTTTGTAAAATGATTTTTTAATAAAACCACAAATAAGCACATAAATAAGCTAACAAGAGTGACAGTTTTGGCTTTTTACACTAAGTCTTAAAAAACTAAACTGTTAGCATTTTTAGACTTAATAAGCTAATGAAAAAGCAAATAAGCTAACAAAAGACAATAAGCTATACCTAATAAGCACTATGAAACAAAAATAAGCAAATAAAATGAGCTAAACTAAGCTTAAAATGACAGAATCTTTTAAAAAGCTTTTAACTTATAATTCTAAATTGAAAAAGCTCAAAAGCTTGAATAAACTCTAACCTAAGCTAAATAAACTAAAAGCACTTTAATCCTAACTTAATAAGCAAATCTAAACTAAGTTTAAGCAACCTAACAACTGAAAAGCTCAAATAAGCTAATAAGCAATTTGGCCAAAAAGAGTACTTAAACAGTCCAATGAGGCACTTTTGGGCTTAATTTTAAGCCCCAAATCAGATCCTTATGGCTTATTGACCAAAAGGACAATCAAGCTTATACATTAAGC
Organism: Tanacetum coccineum; assembly: GCA_026074375.1. Classification (NCBI taxonomy): domain Eukaryota; kingdom Viridiplantae; phylum Streptophyta; class Magnoliopsida; order Asterales; family Asteraceae; genus Tanacetum; species Tanacetum coccineum. The sequence goes on from BQNB010041771.1 coordinate 28,122, forward strand.
TACAAGAATCAACAAAGAAAAAACATTTTGAAATTCAGATAAGCCATGAAAAAGGCTTATGAAAAAGCTGAGTACACTATGATTTTGGTTTTTTTTCAAAGATTTTAAAAGGACAAAATGGCTTTTGCAGCCTTGATTTTAAGCTAGTAAATGATGTTATAAATCTAAGATAAGCTAAAACAGATTAATCCCTATACCTAATGAACTTGGTGCAAGAAAAATCATAAGCTAAAACACACTTTAGCTTATCTAAATTTGCTTTTGAAAGACGGACATTTTAAACTTTGAAATTAACTCTTGCAAACCTTGACAGTTTTAACTCAAAACTCAAATTAGAAATACCTACTTACACACACTGAATTCTACAGCATTGTGAATAAAAAATAAGCATGCTAACAACTCCTAAATGCCCTTACTCAAAATCTAAACAATTAAGCTGAACTATAAAGCTTAAAACCTACAGATTCAAATCATGATTACTAAACACCTTAGGAATGAATTTTACACTTTGAAGACATTTCTAAACTGGCTTATAAGATTAATTTAAGCTTTCCAAATTTGACTTAAGGGTCAAAAGTCACCAAGCAGTATTAACTCTTGTTAATACTGCTAGTGCCAAACACCCCTTAAGAAAGTGAAAATCCATTTTAAGCTTATAAAACACAGTTTAAACCTTTGATTTTTGAAAACAGATGATGAACTAAGTTTAACTAAGATTAATAAGCAAATTTAAACAGACAATAAGCACTTTAGATAAGCTAATGAAATAAGCAGTATTTTAAGCTAAAATATGGCAGATTATGAAATACTTGAACAAATGAAACAAAGACTATAAAATAAGCAAGTTAAGCACTAAATGACATGAAGAATAAGCAGATAATAAGCATAGATAAGCAGTAAAATAAGCTAACAGTTTATGAACTAAAACTTGAAAATAGAAAACTTACAAAGGCTCTTGCTCAAAACAAGGCAAACATGCTCAAAAGGGAGTTGATCTACAAGCTCTAGCTTGTTTAAAACAAGATAGTAAAAAGCAATAAGCCCTTCCCTTTCTGGCTTATCTTCCCAAAAGAGCTTTTGAGTGAAATTTTTTAGTGAAAAAGGACTTAAGCTATATAAACTATGGAAAATTTTATATAGCTTAAGTAACAAGTAAAAACAGTTTAAGAGAGCTTACAAAACAATTTTAACATAAAATGCATTAATCTTAAAAAAAACAGAATATAACTTAAACACATCAAAGTTTTCATTAAACTTAAAAAAGAGTACAAGACTTTGAAAAATAAACTACAACAAACTAAAAAGTAACTACTATAAGCTGCTAAAAAACTAGATACCCCTTAGGGCTTACAAAAGTCCCTATTTATAGAAGAAATATCAAAGTCTTGAGTCTTCAATGGTTGTTTCTTCAGTGAGAGGGATTATGAGTGTGTTTCTTGTGTGAGAGAGCCCAAAACCTTCATCTAGGCCATCTAATTTTCTTGGCCACCAAGTCTTATAATCTTAGCCCTTGATTTAGTCCAACGGATCACAAAATGGAGGATTGCCAAGGTGGAATTTGCAGTTTGTGAATTGGGATTGAGGTAGGAGAAGGATGTTTTTGTCTGGGGTTGCAGGGTAACCTGTTTTGGGAAGATAAACAGTGTTGGAGGGAAATGGGATAAGGTTTTGTGTTTGTTTGACTGGGTTTGACATTTGGAGAGGTGACAACTTTGGCCCCTGAACTTGTATTGGGTTGTTACATGGACAGTCCTTGTGGTGAAATAAGTTAGGGAAGTTGGCAGTATCGGTCCCTGAGAGTGTATAGATTATTTGCATGGACAGTCCTTGAGGACTGTTTGTGTAAACAACATATGTCTAAGGTGGGTTGGGCTGGATTGTTGGTTCTTTTCTTTGGGCCGGGTATAAGTGTTGGGCCCTAAGCTTATATTTAGCTTAGTTTTGGTCTTCTTAATACATTAATGGGCTGACCCGGCCCATTAAATGGGTGCGGGTTGGCCCATTAAGTATCTCTTTGATTTTGGCTTCGGCTTTGACTTTTGACTTGGTTAACTTTTTGGCTTTTCACGCTCTTTCCAATCCCGTGCTCGGTTTTGACTTAATTTTTGTCCTTTAGTGAATATCCGTTACCTGCACAATTATAAATAGCAAAACACACAAATACAATGTATTTTTGGCATGTTTTTAATCTTTTAGGTACATTTTCCTGGGTAAATGGTATGTGTAATTAAGCACATACCACTCCTTATTTAAATGGATTGGGACACCTCTTCATTTAAATAAAGAAATTATATATCGCCGAACCATAAGTTTATAATTCTTTACTTACATAGATTAGGACGCTTATCTATGTAAATAACGAATTGTAAATGAGTGGGCTTATGTGTACCTGGAATGGCATGGGTACAGGTAAAGAAATAGAAAATGAGAACTAAAATGAGTTAGACGTCATAAGAAATGAGAGTAGACATGACCGCAAAGTTATAACGACTTTAAGGTTGTGTATTAAACCTTAAGTTTGATGCCTAGAATGAAGTTCATGCTTTAAGTTGAGAAGATAATCGGGTAGGTAATTCCTGAAATTTAAAAAGAAAGTTGTTTAAGAAATGCATAGAGTTTGATTTGTTAGTACCTTTTAGATGGAACTTGAGATAAATTGGAAATAAGTTGTCATTTTTAAGATGAGGGACTTAACATGAATTAAAAAATCCAAGAAAATACATATTTATATTAAGAAGAATACATAATGGACCGATAGATGAATTTAGGTCATATTAGAGGGTTGGTTAATGATGTAGAAATATTGATGGAGTTTAACTTATATAAAGTAAAAAAGGTAAACTTTCCAAATGACCACGTCGTCATTGTTGAAAATATTAGATAATTTTGTGAAGTGGCGTATTGTTTTTAGTAGAATTTTGAGTAAAATTAGAGATTTTTCATAATATGACGTGTTACTAATGACGCGGTGTCATTAAAAATAGTTTAAATTTTGTGAGATTTATGTGAATTAAGTGAGCTTTTAGTAATTTGTACATGACCTTGTTGAATTAAGGTTGCTAAGCTTTGTAATTGTTGATAAGTTACCATGAAGGTTATAACTAATATGGGAATAAGCATTGATATGATGAACGAGAAGGATGAATAATGATGTAGAAAAATTTGTGAATGGTCACAAGCGTTAAGCAAGTAAGATTTCAGGGACGAAATCTAAATAAGGGGTAGATTTGTAACACTCTAAAACTGGTTTTTTTGGTATTATATTAAGAGAATACCATCGGGTAAGTTTGACCATGACTTTTATAAATCGAAGACTTTACGTGATTGGTTAGTCAAACCCGATAGTGAAAATATAAATCAATGTATATGTAATATGGAAGCAAAAAATATTATGTGTCACAACTTAGAAGGAAAAAGACTTAAAGGACCATTATTGCCAATTAGCCAAAGACATACTAACTTATGTTAGCTATCTCAGGATTTTCCTACAAGGTTTGATGCGGTCGTCGTAGGACTTCAACAAGAAGTTTTACAACTCCCTAGGAGGGTACCTAACCGTTGTAGTGTAGTATAGGCAAGACACGGGGGTTGTTATCGTTCTCCAGGGGAATAGGCGTCAGTAAAGGTCCTAATTGAATGTAGCTAAGAACTAGAGGTTGAGAGAAGATTATTTTTTTGTTTTTATATTTTATGAAAGCAAGTAAAATCTTAGGTTTTGAAGTGGTTTGTTTTAAACTAATAATTAAAACTAAATTAAACTAACTAAGATTAGGAGAATTCGTATGATGAGAGAATAATGTTTACTTAATCATGTATGATCCTTGGTAGCTTCTCCTAACTCTATTTCCTTGTCACACTTGTGATGTATATGTAGATATTATTCTAATGCATGGTGAATTACATGAAAACGCCGTCTATGAAATAACTAACTAGAGCAACGCACAAGTAAGGTAGTATGACGACTATTACAAGGCCCCTAGTCTAGATAAACGCGTTTGTATTAAAACCTAAAGGGGATCATCCACACACGGGTAAGGTAGTATGAAGACTATTACCGGTGGAATCCTTTCTACGCAATCATGTCTCCCAAGATCTTACGATAAGGGACTAAACATGCACATGCATCAAAAATCGGCAACAAAGTTAAGATGTACATACCAATTCACATACAATCATAAGTAAACACTTAAAAGATCTAGCCTAGCATGTTCAAGATAGAAGAAGCATAATTATATATTAAACAATAAGACATATTGAAAGATAAGAGATAAAAGAACTTCACTATGATGAATCAAGCAACTAGGGATAGTATAGAAGGGTTGGAAAACCCTAAAATACTCCCAAAATTTGGTACACCTTGTTCTCCTACGAACTAAACCCTAATTTCTTCTATGAAAAGTGTATATGAAAAATGTAAAATTGAGTTTGTATATATAGGATTCAGGGCGTGACGACGTCGCCATTTTCTAGACGTCATCATCAAGCTAGGGTTTCTTTGGGTCTTCAAACTTGACGGCTGATCCAAACACTGTCTCTATGATTCAGACGGCATCCCACTTGAGTCTAGACGTGGTCTGGGTAATTCAGACGGCGTCTCCAGAGTCTGGTCTTGAATCTTCATCAATCTTCACACCCGTTAGCTACCTTGTCCGTTTTCTTCCCAAATTGAGACCTAATCACGTGTATTTCCATCAAATGTCTTCCAAATGCTAAAAAATTTAAAAAACCATTAAGCACAAATTTAAGACGTTTTTGCATGATTATAAGGGTAAAATGGCCCAGAAAAAGTGTATAAAATTACACCTCATCACATACCCCTACACTTAGGATTTGCTTGCCCTCAAGCAAATAAGTTTTTCTACCTTAACAAGATACATATCGAGGGCATTTAACTTACTCTTTAAAGGCTTCATGGCATAACTAATTAGACCTCGTAACTTGAAGCACGGTAAAAATACACTAGCACCTCACAATAAGTGTTTAGATTCTCTCTCTCTTTTGGTGTATAATGAATTATAACAATATGAAAATCAAAAATTTAACACTCATTACCTAGTCATAGCATATAAGTTATCATGGGCTTGATAAAGGATCAAACCTCCACTGCTAGCGTAAGTACTAATAGTTACCATCAAAGAGGACTTTAAAGGGTTGTGATGTATAATTATGTAGGATACATGTAAATGGAAATGGATGGCATTTGGAAGAGTGACATTTGGGTGGATTTGAGTGAAGTGGTTAGTCAACTATCTTATGGGAATACACGTTGGCGTTGTTGCAAGTCGAAGACTCGGACAAGATATACAAACTCTACAAAACTCTACATCAAACTCTTTCTTTTTCTTTTCTTGACTCTATATTGAAAACGAGTAAATAAACTAACTAATAAAACTAATAAACGCAAATGGTAGCCCATATTTCTTTTTCTATTTTTTCTCGTACACTTTAGCCCTACAATTTGCAACATATAATACATCAATAGGGTTTATAGATCACCCCTACACTTGAACTTTTTACATACTCGATAAGCAAACTAATCTAATGACCCGAATTGGTTGGATCAAAATAATATATAGACTACTCGGCATACATATGGGGGTCTTAACTTAACTTTTCTTCCCCATTCTTCCGCGAAATAAATACTACCATGAATCCCAATCGTCCTAAAACAATATATACAAGGATAAGGACTTAGCAACCGTGTACTCCAATAATTAACTAAGGGTGTAACATAACGATATACTAAAAGCGAGTACATGTAGGGTAGGCTAAGGTTTTAGATGGCACAATTGGTTTAAGGGTATGGTTGAGGTTTCACTAGGGGGCTCTCGCACTAAAAATAAGCGCGAACAAGGGTGTGGGATAGTTATATAGTCGGGGTGACTATAATAACAATTATAGGTTTTAAACATAGGTAAATCCTAGTGCCTCTTATCATTTAGCAAATATTATTACTCACTACGCAGTCTCGGGATGCATCACTAAAGCAAGTTCTAGAATTTATATACTATCGGTACACTCATATAATTTAATATCAATGCTTAACTCCAGAAAAGGCGCCAAAGCTACACATGCACATCCATAATGATGGAATAGACACACATGATTGTACATTCCCAAACTCGAGAAAGCTTAGAGATATAAACTATCTTGGGCATCAATGGTGGATTCCTGAATTTCTAAAGATCTAGGGGCGTAAACCTCACAATTTTAGGGGTGAATTCATTTCAGTGCTATTCGTATAATTCCCTATCAATGAGACGCTCTAGCTACTTAGTTTCATCGGTTATGTGATGAAAAATTTAAATTTGGGTCAAAATTCCCCTTTATAATTTATGTTTCGAAAGATAACTCATCATTTTAAGTTCAAGAAAAGACAAATGGTGGAATAGTTTCTAAAGCTTTTATTTCCCCTACTCTTATTTTGAACATTATCCCCAATGTTCTACAAAGTACCCGTAAACGAATAAAGGGAAGAGAAAAGAGAGCGAAAGAAACTAGTATTTCCTGCAAAACCACGAAAATTATTAACACAAACATATGACTCAATCACACAAGACGCGAATTAATATAAATTATTTATCTTGACTTGTTTGAAAATTTGGTTCTTAAAAACCGGATTTTTTCCTTACACTTATCATTGTAAAATACCTTTGAATGAGATTAAGACGAAGTTAAAAACATAGCAAAGCATGATTACAACTATTTTCAAACAATAATAATAAACAAATAAAGAATTAAAACACACGACACTCCTAAAATGCAGAATTTAAAAGATTAGGTTGTCTCCCAACAAGCGCTTTTGTTTATTAGAGAGTCTTTTAGCTAGACTCAGGGTCCTATTCCTAAGAATCATGGAAATGATCCAAGTTTAGGATGTCACTTGGATTTTCTTTGAGTGAAAGCCTCCTATTAGTGTGGATTGATCGGAATTCCCTATCGAACTTTACTCCATCGGGGTTAATTAATTCTATCCTAATGTGCCACGCACCATCTTCTTCTTTTGGTGGCCTATTCCAATCAATTAGATTCTCAATTAAGTCTTCCGATTCCCACATGTTTTCTTTCAAGTTAATGGGTATGGCTCCTAGGAACTCAACCATTTATCTAAATACTAAGACATCCCTAAATGGGTTGACCTCGGCATCCCTAGATATTTCCCACTCCCCAGGTAAGTGATTGTTCCAAAAGTCTCTTTTCGCATAATACGGGGGCTAGGCACCTATACCATCCTTGCTAGTTCGTGGCTTATATGACTCACGTTTCCCTATGGTGGTCCAATAAGGCTCATTATCATCACCAAAATCTAGTTCTTTTACCCTGAATATTGATTTAGCGAGTCCTTCCGCAACCGCTATTTTGGCTTTCTTACAATTAATTACGGCATTGACGGTTGCTAAAAATCCTCTCCCTACTAGTAATGGGCATGTAGGTTCTCTTTCCATGTCTACCACATGGAAGTCTTCAAATAGTTTTAACTTTCCTACATGAACCTCTACGTTTCTCACAATCCTTACGGGATATGACTTAGGTCCATCCGCTAATCCTAGGATATCATCGGTCTCTTTTAATAATCCTACCTTAAGTTCCTTGAAGAGTTTTAATGGAAGTAAGTTGACACATGATCCTAAATCGGCTAGGGTATCAAAAGGCTTTGAGTCCCCTAATCTACAAGGTAGAAAAAACAAAACCCGGATCCTTTATTTTCTCAGGTGCTATACTTTGGATGTATTCGGACCCGTTTTCTCCTAGTTTTAGACTAACTATATATTTATTGAGAAGAGCGTCATACATTGGGACATGGGCTAGAACTTCAAGAACCGGTCGGTTAAGATGCAAATCCGCGAACTCATCTTCTCGAGTTTATTTTGGTTCTTTGAGGATCTCCCGTCGGATGAGAACGAGCAGGCGAAGTCAAATTTGTGTTCAACTTTGGGTTCTTTATCGAATCACTCGGGTGTAACCCCATCATTTGGTCATTGAATGACTTCAAGTAAGTGTCTAACTTGTTGGTCACCTCACCTTGATATTGTTTGAAATCGACTTCAAACCTAGATGTCTTGGCGTCTTGAGATGCCATAAAGTTAGCCAATTTTTCTTTGAGATTTGATTGATTGGAGCCTTGAGAAGTGTTGTTGAAGGATCAGTTTGGGTATGAACCATTTGATTGGAATCGATTACGTAGGTTTGAAAAATTGTTTCGAGAATTTTGGGGATGCCTCTACCTAAGGTTTGGGTGTCTTTTCCAAGAGGGATTATAGGTGTCACCAAGGTTGTTTTCTTATGGTTTAAAAGCGTACCACTTATTTACCGCTTTATCGGTACGCGTAGATGCATATTCGACAAAAGCTCGCTCGAGATCTTCTATGCAGTATTGAGTGTCATGGGGACCACTACAAATTTCATACGAAGAATAGATTTTGTTCACTTGGACAGGGTTGGATTGGGCGAGATGAGCTTCCATCATATGTTGGACTTGATTTTTGAGCTCGATGAGATGAGGGTCGGATGTACTCAGGACATCATGAGACATAGAGATAGCCTTGACTGGTTTAGCGAAGTCTCTTGGGTCATTCCAATTTTCATTGTCATAGAGGGCGAGGTCCTCTAGTAGTGCCTATGATTCTTCGTCGTTTTTGTCATGTAGCTTGCCATCGGTCGCTTGGTCAATGGTTTGCCTTGTGATCGGATTGACATGATCATAGAAGATTTAGATTTGGAGCCAATGATCGATGCCATGGTGAGGGACTTTTTAGAGTAAGTCCTTGAAATGATTCACCTTGGTGTTGTTGGAACATCAAGATATCATTTCAAAGTTTAAAACTCCTTCTCGGTGGAAAGAATTGAGCAAGGAAACGAGTAGTGAGATCCTCCCAAGTGGAGATGGATCCCGTTGGGAGACGCTCAAGCTAATTTCTAGCTTGGTCTCGAAGGGAAAATTAAAATAAACGCAAGTGCGTCCTTTCCCTAGTTTCAACATTAAGGCCAATGGAGTCCAAATCATATTTTTCACGCCCTGTGAAACAGAGTCACACACCAATATTATTCTGTGAACCCGTCCATACTTCAATGAAAAAAAAAAAACCATACATGTGACAATATTTAAATTCTCCTAATACAAATAATTGTTACCTTGACATTTCATTCACCTCAAAACTTTATACTTAATGAATATCTACGACAATCAGTGTGAACTCAAATAGGCAAACAAACATTATCATTATATTCCTTACACCTAAAGTCCTACACATTATGTTCTTTTAAAGTCTTCACATGCCAATATCTCTTCTCCAGCAAACTTCATTTCACAAATAGGGAGATTCGCTATCAATAGTTATACTATACAACTATGCTCAATAGTGAGTGAATAATAAACATTCACAGAATATTTTGTAAGTTTTTAGTAAATACACAAACTTGTAGTATAAATAGACACCTATTCTCTTCACTTCTAGTAGCACCCTCACGCACAGGATCAAACAAGAGAAGTAAGGTTCGAGTAGAGTTTTAGCTAGTGAACGTTGGGTTTAAAGGGTAGTATTAACCAAGGGTTGGTTCGAGCTTCCTTACTACCGTCATCTTTCCGCATTGTCTAGCAAAACTTAGACCTTCGTAAGTCATTCTTGTAGCTTTATATTATCATATACGACTTTTACTTTGTTGTAACACGTGACATGCATGGTGCAACCCATGCATGGTCCTTGTAAACGTACGCTTTGTCATGCTATGCATGAAGTTTGATACATAAACGAGGGACTTAAAACTAGATCAAACAAAAAAAACTATACGACAACTTTAACGAGGTAGAACTTGACACTTCTTCGTGATTATATAACGTTGGCACTAGGGACGAGTAGGACTAAGACTTACGTGCTAAATACTTGTATTGTGACCAAGACCAAACCCTAACTTGACCACCAATGCGACGTTCGACGAGGGGCTACTGCCTTATCGAAGTCGTGCCTCGTCGTTGGCTGCACCAACGTGAGCAAAGGGGCTGCTCGTTGGTTAGTAACCCGCCCGACCCCTTTTTTTGCACCTAAGCCACACATGCATGCGAGCACAGTCGGCTGCTTCCACTGTTGCCGCTGCTTGCGCTAGCGTGCGACAGTGGCTTGCTGCCACTGTTGCTGCCGTATGGTGGCGGGTGGCGAGGCGCTGGTGGTTTCGTACCAACCGGCTGCTGCCCTCAACTAGCCAACGCACCCTTTTGGTGCTACTGTGTTCGAACAGCCGACGCACCCTTTGGTGTTGTTGTTCTCGAACAGCTGACGCACCCTTTATGGTGCGGCTGTACTCGACCCAAACGCACTCATTTGTGCGGCTGCATTTTACCTCAACGCACCCAAATGGTTCGAACCATGGGAACCAAACCCCTTTGCCAAAGTAGTAGTATTTTGGTGTCACACCATTTTCTATGTTGGTGATACTTATGCATGAGAATTGAAAACTAGAACAACAAACATATTTATAGTAGCATGGAATAACTAGCTTGAATACATAAACTAGTAGCCAAGAAAGGAAAACATGAATACATATAATAGCATGCATGCATTTCCTGATATTGTCATGCTAGTAGGGTAAGAAATAGTGTAATATGCATTCCCACTTGATTCTATTCTACAAATAAAAGGTATACTGTGTTGCGTAGAGTATGTTTTATGCATGTTTAAGTAACATTTTAATGGTTTAGAATTAGTTACGATAAAACGGAACTTTTAAAAGAATAACATAAACTTGTTTCGTATTATATAATCTAGTTGACACTAAAAATAAACTAAAGTCTATTCGAGTTCAAAACATGATTTTAAAAGGCATATGATTTAAATTGTAAACTTTGAAACGTAAGAATATTAAATACATGTAAACAATTTTTACAAAAAAAATATATTATCATTTAGACGTTTTCACATAAACTGCAATATATAAAATGGATATTTAGACGAGATTTAAGTGACGACTAAAGTAGGTAAATAAGCGAGATAAATATATATATAAACTCAATAATTGGTAAATAATAGTTATATTTTGAAAACATAAATTGTACTATTTTAACAAAGTGACCATGTGATTATAAGTTATAGCACATAATTTCATCAAATTAAGTATAAATACTTATATGTGCGTAGTCGTGTATCATCCCTAGAGCCAACGGTCTAATCAACGATATGAGAACATAAAGCGATATTTTATTATTGGACGAATAAGTTGGATAATTCATATATTGAGTTCTTAGAATGTACACTCAGATTTATCGTAATTACTTAGGTGTTTGACCGAGTCACTATTTGACGTGTATAGATCCAATTTCCCCATTCAAGGCGATTAATTGACAAGGTGAGTTTCCATAGCCCCTACTCTACTGTTTTCGGGGTGAGAACATTGCTTATTTTAAACATGTGAACACAAGTACAATTATACATTACTGATTGGTCTAAGTCCCGATTTAACCCAAGTTGTTATTTGCCCGATTTATCATGAACCGTTAATTACTTGTAAGCGCGAATGTTATGGATAGATCTATCGGGATTGACGTCCCTGTTCGACTTGGACTGACATTAGTCAAGCGAATACAGTTTCATTTGAGTCAGATTACGGGTGTCCCGGGTTAGACACCTGCAAGGGCATTCATTATTGTTGGTATATGTTAACGCTTCGGTGTCATGAGCTTAGACGATAGTAATGCAATTTATATGACTTTGTATCTGTTATATTGTCATATGTGGATAAAATCTTGTGGTTCATAAACATTAAACATTTCTGCTTAAACCAAACCTATGAACTCACCAACTTTATGTTGACACTTTAGCAATGTTTTTCTCAGGTATTAAGAACGAAGATGCTATGTGAAGTCTCATGCATTGCAGTCATTTCCAGTTATTAAAGATCATTTGTACTAATTAAAAACGATGTCGTATTACTTATTTTTATGCTTCCGCAGAATGTTTAAACTATTTATTATTTCCTAATACAAGTGATCGATTTTCTTAAACGTCCCATATAGAGGTCGTTCTGTATTGCTTAGAAGCATGATATTCATGAAGTCACACGCCCTCGGTTGCCATTATACTCTGATATTTTGGGGGTGTGACAGATTGGTATCAGAGCTCTGAGTTATAGAGAACTAGGTTGCATTAGGTAGCACTAGACTATAACTACTTATCTGCTTAACATGATTATTATGCTTCTATTGTCTGTCATTGCTGGTGACTCAATATGGGGTACATAGGAAGCAACAATCAAAGGAGTACATATATATTAAAATGGGATACATGTGAAATAGACATATATGAGATACATATACGTAATATGGGTTACATGTGTATTAAACAAACTTAACTATGCGTATTTTGAAAAATGCCTATATCCTTATTTCATATTTTCTTGTCTCAGCGACATGTCGAACTCAGATGAATTGAGACACACCGATAACACAATGTGGAATTAATTTGAGATAGAATAGCCATGCATAAAATGTGCGTAAATGTTTGTGATCGGGTGTCATATGCGTGTCCTTAAACTTTGTAACCTCACCAACAAATGTGTTGACGTTGAAGCATCATTTTTCTGTGAGCAAAACCGTGTGAAGATTTAGGAAGTGGTATTGAGCTGGACCATAGGCTTGCATTGCAGAATCTATGTTCATTGTGTTTTGTCTTTTGTTTTTTGGTTAGTTTGCACTATATTAATTTGAGATAAATTTGTAGTGTTATCATGACACTTTGTGCTTTCGTTTGTTTTTGTTTCATAATTGGATTTTAAATTCATTTAGTATTTTCTCTAGTGTGACGCCATGTGGTGTGATAGGCCTCTCGATCACGCCTATGGCAGGGGTAACATTCGGAGTTTTGTACTGAATTATACGAAAGCCGTCAAATGAAGTTCGGGTTTTCATACTGAATATGTATTAAAGCCTTTATAAAAACTAAAAATCTTTTTGAGTTTTCTCTAAAAGAAAAACTTTTTGTCTTTTTTAAAATCTATAAAAGAAAAATCTTTTTGAATTTTTTATCAAATTTTATATAAAAAAAATCTTTTTGTAATTTTCTAAACTTTCTATAGTAAAAGAACATCTTTATATATATAAATTTTTAAATTTATAAGAGAAAAATCTTTTTGTATTTTTTAATTTTTACTTAAACTAAAAGAGAAATTTTTTTGAAATTTCCTATCAATTAACAACAACTTTTTGTACCCAGTTAAGCAACGTTGCAACCGGAATTACCATTTTGAGAACCACATGTAAGTTGCGTCAATTTGATGCAAAGAAATTGAATTCCAAGGAGAGTTAAAACACGGTGTTTCATTTTGAAATAGCTTTCTTGGAACCAACGAAGACTTAAAACTCTTCTCATTTGTCCATTTTGACTTATAAAACCTTGATGTTTCATTAGGAGTTTTAAAACCTTTCAAAGGTGTAAACACCGTTTTGAAACTCGGTGTTTCATTCAATGTTTTAACCCTTGAGGAGGATGAAGATTTCCATTTATTGTTGAAGCTCGGTGTTTCATTGTGAAAAATTCTTTTTGAAATGAATGGAAACCTTACATCTTTCACCTTTTTCAAAACTGAATCATCTCTTTTACGCATTGAAAACATTTTACTTCTTGAATACTTTAACGGTTTGGAAATATTTTCCTTTCTTTTCCACACTTGTTTTGAACTTTCATTTTTCACATGATTTTGAGAAGAAAATGTTTCGGATGAATGTTGTTTCTTCAAATACTTCTTATTTTTTTGCAAGAATAGTGAAAGTAAGAAACCTCTTGAAATCGTTTTAAAGAGTTACCTGTAAACTTTCCGAACAGTTACTTGGGAAGTGATTTTGTGAAACTTAAGAACAACCTTTTTCTGTTTTATAGAATCAAACAATCTTTTGTAATGCATTTATTCGAAATCACAATTTTTCTTTTCAAGTTTTTCCACAAGAATTTCATATTTCTCTTCAACACTTAATATGTTCTCAGAACATTGACTGTAAGTGGAAATCTTTGAAATGTTTTATTCGGTATCCTTTCGCGATCATTTCAATCATTTCTCAAGAGAAGTACCATTGTTTTGAAAACCTTAACTTTGTTTCAAGTCTTTGTTTTCAAACAACTTGGAACCAAAAACATCAGTATACTCTTTTTGCACCGAAGAAGACACTTTTTCAAGAAATTCATTTTTAGCCAAAAACATTCGTTTGTCTTCTTCAAAAATAACGATTTGTTGTTTCATCTCTTATTTTGAAATATGAAGTTTCTCCAGAAGTTCCGAACTTGAGATTCATTGATCGATCTTTTCTAACAACTCAGATTCTCTTGATTTTAGAACTTTATTTTCAGTTTGCAAACTTTTTATTTTAACTTTTAAGCTCTCAATTTCTTTTAAAGCTCATATTATTTTATTTGAAAAACGAACAACAATTCAGCAGATTCTTTTATTGTGTTTGCAAACTTAAAATAACATCCTTTTCTGAGTTATCTTGTATGTCATAAACTATTTCTGAATCAAACTCAGATGGTACCTCATGAAATATCTCAGATTGTTCTTCTAACAATCGTATTTTCTTACACTGAGCATTAATCAATTCATCTCTTTCTCTCAAAGTCGCTTCTGCAAGTGCACGCGCCTTATATAGCTCTTCAACCGATAAATTCAAACTTTCATTTACACTCTTAAGTTCCTCAACTTGCACTTAAAGATTTTTGAACACTTTTACAAACGACGCTTTTGACTTAAATGTTTTAGTTTCACTTGAAGTACTTTAACTTGCGCTCGAAAGAGTTTGAGACCGTTGTAAAAATCAACGATTTCTTTGAATTTCAGATGTTCATTTTCAAAATCCTTTTTACGTAGACACTCTTTTAGCTTTGAAATTGTCATTTATTGAATCTTAACAGTGTTATCCAGCTCAACTAATTGACCACTCATCTTGTCAAGTGAATCCTCTGTTCTTTACTCTTTTATATATTGTCTGTCATTATCGCGAAAAGCGAAGAAAAAGGATATAGGATTTTTCCGTTTCTTTCGTTAAGTTTTTTACCACCTTTGCTTATACGATTTGAGACTCAACTTATCCCAACTATTCATATACATGATGAACAAATCCGATACACTCGATTAATCAACTGTGACGCACCCAACTCGATTATAAATTTCTACAAAAATTTCAACGAACAACCCGATAAACGCGCGTAAATAATCACCACAAACTAATATCCCGCAAACGATTTTTTTAATTATCTTCTAATTTATTATTTTTATATATATATATATATATATATATATATATATATATATATATATATATATATAAATTTCGTCCATCTCAACCTTTGAATTCACTACGTCAGTCTAATATTCTAGCCCGTCATCTCATAATGAATTTCACGCCAGTCTTTCTTGCACTATGATATATTACCCGACTCACTTTTGCTATATAAATATTTTCGGTATCTAAAATAATAGGCCTAAATTTCCCTTCTCACTTTTTCTATGAACAACCCAACACCAATTAACCCAATTCCAGAATTAAAAACTTACGCCTTTATTTCTTTGTACACCTCACACCACAAACCCTAAAATTCCCACTATAAAACACCACTTATAACCTATGCAAACCCTAATCCAAACATATGCAGTCACTTGTAGAAAAACAAATATGTCTCAATCCATTCTTTGATACACGCCTCTCTCTCTTTGATAACAAAAATCAGTATCTTCAAATCTTCTATCTACTCAATACAAATCAAGCACACAACACAAATCTCAAATCTTCTTTCTGATTTTCTAGATATATACACAAAGAACACAAACAAATCGATGGCTTTGATATCTTTAAAGATTACTAAAGGTAGGTTGTTATGTTGATTTTGTTTTTCTTTGTTATACCGAAAGAAAGAATGATTGAAACAACGTTGTTTTGATCAATCTTTATATTTTTGAAATGTTAAAAGAAGCTAAATTTCGAAAAGTAAACAAAGTTTTTCAAGTAGATGTTTATTTTCTTTTCTTGTTTCGTTTTTTTAATATGAATTGAAACATAAAAAAAAGATGAACAATCTTGTTCTTTTCTTGAAAAAAATTTCGAAAAGTAAACAAAGAAGTGAAAGCTTCTAAAAAAATAGATCTATGATGACATGAGTTTGTTTGTGTTGAAAAGATCTTCCAAGATCAGTAAATCTCAAATAGGATACCAAACAAACCAAGTTGAGATCACTATTATTTTTCTGTTTCGTTTGATACAAGATATTGTGATGATAGAGATTGGCTTAGATATTTAGGATTGGTTGAATGATGATAAAGTTGAATGACTGAATTATGTTTCGGTAATGGTCCATGATGACTCTTTCTTTATTTTTTTTTAATTAATGGCTGAAACCAGAACACAAAAAACTTTAACACTCTGTTCTTGTTTTTTCTTATTAGTTCAGAAAAATTAAAACACAGATTGTGACTTCACAATCTTGTTCTGTTTCTTGTCTTTAGATTTCGAAATTAAATGAAGCTTAAGCGTCAAATGGACCAATGAAGAAATGTTTTTCGTTTGTAGATATCTTAGATCTCAAATCTCTTATGAATAACGAACCAACTCGAATCTGAGATCAACATTGTTCTTTGTTTGAGATTGATGGTTAGATCTGTTATGTTGAATATTTTCTTCTCATTCCTTTCTATTTTGAGTTTTGATTTAAACGAAGTATAGTTCGGCTTGTATTTTGTGTTAAATCGGTTCCTTCTTGAGGATGATAATCCGGTTCTCAAATGATGGTAAATCGGTTTCTTCTTAGTTGATAAATCGGTTTGCATTGCAGTTGATAAATCGGCTTCTAAAGAATAGGTGGATTATAGGTTCTACTATGAGGTTTAATCGCCTTCTCTTGTCCAGAAAAAAAACACGTATATCTCAAAAACGCGTGAAAGACACCGTGTATCCTGTTGACCAGATTGACACATATGCTGGAAAACGTATGAACAATAAAAACGCGTGTAACAGAAAAACGCGTTTTTGACCAAAAAAATTAAACTTTTTCAAATCTGTTACAAATTCAGTTACAAAAACAGTTTTCAGATCTGAAAAAAATAAGCAGTTTTTAAGCAAAATAAGCGGATTTAAAACCAGATAAGCATCGAAATAAGCACAAAATAAGCAAATTTGATTATACAGATCTAAAGCATATTCAATTAAGCACGTAGAATAAGCTGACTGAGTAAACTTGAATTAACCTGAACTAAAAAAGCTAAAAATTAGAGGAAATAAGTTCCTAATAAGCACATTTAAACCAAATCAACTTTCTCATAAACACATAATAAGAATTAGCTCATAATCCACATGAATAAGCACAAATAAGCACGATCAACAATCAGAATAAGCAAAAAACATTTCGAATAAGCAGGCAAAATCAACAGTAAGCAATCTGAATAAGCAATCGAAATTAGAATAAGCTCGAATTAAGCAATAAGCACATGAATTAAGCACAGATTGTACAATACGCATGAAAATAAGCTCAATAAGCAATCTGGATAAGTTGATAAGCACAAATAAGTAGAAATAAGCAAATCCTCAATCTCACAAACACAATCTAACACTAAAAATAAGCACTAATCTATAATCATTGGCTATTGATACCACATATTAAGCATATCGATCTTGATTGATGACTAGTATATGTAAATGAAGGTGTAATAGTGTGTGTGATTAGAGAGAGAATTTCTTAACTTTGCCTTCTTTGAATAAAAGAAAATTGTTATCATACCTCAACCATGCATAATACCAATTTTAAACCCTTTGGTTTAATCTATCTTTATTTAAACTTTCAGCTTACCATATTAAGTCCCTGTAGCTTTTAACATTGCTACAAGTAATTTAATTCTTTATTCTAACAGGTGGTTTATCTATCATCGTTATGTATGCTTATATAGATGGTATACACCTCGCGTTTTCCGCCTTGATGGGGTGTGACAACATTTTCTCTATGCCGCCAGGAATGGACCGTTTTTCTCTTAGTTGTTTCCCCAAATTTTTATATTTATCAGTTCTCACTATTAGAGCAATGTATCAACTTAAGTATGGAGATGAGCAAATAGGATAAATTAAAATGTAATCATGATCCTTCATGTTTGCCCTGTAATCTAGCCAAAATTTTCAACTGATATTTTATGAAAAATCTTTAAAAAATTAATATATATGCTTTACTTCCAAAAAAATTAATTAAAAATGTATACTCTTTGTAGGCAAATCCAACCGGATTGACACTATAACTAGCACAAAACCAGTCTACTAAATTGTGAGAATCAAACCTTAAAGAATTCATGTGTCCACTTTTGATACCTAAGATAATTTTTACCTTTAGCTTGTTCTTGTTAAGGTTTGAATGCAATTGCAAGTGTCTCATCCGTCGTTACGGCTGTGTATTTGTAATTTGTCACCTTTTCTGT
>BQNB010041772.1:12303-46543 GCA_026074375.1 Tanacetum coccineum
ACTTGAAATGTAGCTTCATTTGGTTTGATGTCTGTTTTGAGTCCCATGTTGCATTTCCTGAACTCAAAACGGTCCGCAGGGGCAACAAGAGCATCATCAAGGGCTTTCTGTTGAGCTTGAGTAGTATTCATGTTTCTGCTAAGATTTGACCAATACAGTTTATATATATAACCAACTTTATATATAAAACACTATAAGGCTCTTTGATGGTTGAATACTTAAGCTTGATTCATGTTGAGATATCATTATAATGATTAGTCTCATTAAGGCATTCAGAATGATTGAATAAGATCTAATCATCCAAAGGGAAACTTAATTAGGCATAATGTAAAAGGCATTAAGACAACTGAAATAGTGTTTTTGGGAATCCTATTCAAACTAACTTATAGAGAATAAGGTAACCTAAGACATGTTTAGATATCCTTGTTGAACCTTGATATATAGCCTACTTAACTTGATTAGATTGCATAAATAACTATTTTAATTAGCTATCAAACTTGAGTTGAAAATTTCCTTCAGAACAATTCAATCCTAAAATTTCTTAATGTTATTGCTAAATCGCCTCCTATTGAGAAGTGTTAAATTGCCTCCTATAGTGGGTTGTTAAATCGCCTCCTATTGGTATTGATAAATCATCTCCTTAATAGGGTTGTTAACTCGCCTTCTTAATGATTTTGTTAAATCGCCTCGTGTAGGCATGTTGTTAACTCGCCTCCTGAAGGTTCGTTGTTAACTCGCCTTTCAAAGGCTTTTGTTAACTCGCCTCCACAAGGCCGTTGTTAACACGCCTCCTGACAGGTGTTGTTAACTCGCCTCCAAAATGCATATTACCACAACAATGAATTTTTAAGCATTAATACATGTTCAAATAACACTCATATGAGTTGAATATCACTTAGGATCATTAATAACAACAAATAACCATAGAATCAGCAAGAACGATCAAACACGAGTACGTTTACACATTTTATCACATTCATACAAGAAACAACAAACAAGGATGAGGTTTTAAGGCTCAATCACATTCAAGAATACAAATACACCTTTTCCTACACGAAACCCACTAATATTTTTCCTTATTTCTTTATGTTCCTAACTTTTGAAAACAAGAATCAACCAAATCATAAGCATATGTTAACCAATCAAGAAACTGTTTTAAGCGAGAATTCAACACACCTAAACAAACAAAACCCCTCATTCAATTTATTAAGGTTTTAGTCACATTTGATTTTGACGATTCCCTAATTCAAGATTTGGGGTTTTCTTAATCAAATGTGGATGAAACTTTAATTCCATTGAAAGATGAGTTATTTAGAGTGTGTAGAACAAGTTTCTAGTTATACCCTTTGAATAATAATCACTGGAAATAAAGAGCAAAGAATGGCGAATTCGAGTGAGAGGTTGGGAGGGAAAAGAAAAAATTTGAGCGTGTTTGTGTATGTACAAAACGAGGTGGGGTGGTTGTATTAAAACAAAATTTGTTTTTGCCACATTCACCACCTCTAGTTTCATACCCTTTACATGTTTCTTATTTAAGTTTTATTAGGCATTTTAAGTTTAACACATGGCACAAATAGTCCATAATGTTTTAACAAGCATACCTAGAATCTTATATTTTCACATATACTCCCTAAAGGCATAAACACATAACAGTTAAGGCTCACATAAGCTAAACTTAATTAACTCTCCTTTAATTGTTAACCCGTTATTGTTTAAAACATTTTCCTTAATCACAAAACTGATTTTGTGAAGAAGATATTTGACATTTTATCCCCCTCAAACAATGACCTGTTTTCTATTTAAAGAGTTGTAGTCATTGTTTGAGTGGTCAAATGTACTTGAAAATCATTTTCTGATGAATTAATGTTTATTTTGAAAATCCAACACTATGAAAAATAAGATTTCTCTTATTTTGACACATAAGCGCACTAACACGTACACTAATAGAATATATGAAGCACGAGTTGTGATGCAAAGTAATCACAAGCCTTTGCATTGTCATAAAGTAGACCATGCCCGAGAATAAATTCCCGTTATGAGGTCAAGTTTTCTTTTTGAAATACTTGCCTTTAAGATGATGACCGGGTTGCTATCGGAAATAATAGCAAGCCATTTTTGGCATGTTTTAAAAGCTTTTGAAGTTCTGCTCGAACTTCATTTACAGCCTCATATCATTATTAAATGACATTTCTAAGGCCGTAAATGTTATCGATTTTCAGAAGACATGCCAGAGATACATATTTTTATATTTTTCTGATTTTTTAATTTTTTATTTTATTTTTGAAAAATTTATATAAAAGAAAAATATTTTTGTGTTTTTATGTTTTCTTATGTACATAAGATACAGGTTAATGATTTACCACCATCACTCGTCCGTTTCCTCTGCCAGACGTTTCAATGTTTCTGGAGACATGCTTCTCATACCAAGCTTTTCGATCAAGAAGTTAAATCTATCTCGTGGCAAAGGTTTGGTGAAGATGGTAGCCAGTTGGTATTCAGTCCGGACAAAGTATAGCTCTACGATTCCATTCTCCACTTGATCCTTTATAAAATGGCAGCGAACATTGATGTGCTTGGCTCATGAGTGTTGAACATTGTTACAGCATAAGGCAATCACACTTTTGTTGTCGCAGTACAGAGGAATCTTATTGAATTGAACACCATAATCAGTTAGCTATGAACGCATCCATAGGATTTGAGCACAACACCCAGATAAGGTAATATATTCAGCCTCTATACTTAAGATGGTCGTGCACCTTTGCTTCTTGGACGACCAGCTAACAAGTTTGTCACCTAAGAACTAAGCGCTTCCAGATGTACTACATCTAGTGTCCTGACACCCCGCGTGATCTGCATCTGCATATGCTGTCATAGACATACCGGTATCCTTCGAGTACCAGAGACCCATGTTAATGGTTCCCTTTAGGTATCGAAAGATCCGCTTAACCGCATTTAAGTGCTTTTCGGTAGGCTTTGCCTGATACCGGGCACATAAGCAGACTGCATAAATAAGGTCTGGTCTACTGGATGTAAGATACATAAGGGATCCAATCATGCCACGGTAAAGTGTAGCATCAACTGGTTTCCCCTGTAGATCTTCATCCAGTTTACTCTTTTCTACCATAGGTGTGTCTACAGAATCACTAGATAGCATACCATATTTTTTAACAATTTCAGAAGCATATTTAGATTGGTTTATAAAGATGCCTCTAGGACTTTGAGAAATTTGTAATCCTAAAAAGAATGACATCTGCCCCATCATTGACATCTTGAACTTAGTGGTCATCTGATTAGCAAACTCATTACACATGGCAGTATTAGTGGATGCAAATATTATATCATCAACATAAATTTGTACCAGTAATAAGTCATTCCCAGCTTGCCGTGTGAAGAGTGTTGGATCAACTGCACCTTTGGAGAAATGTTGTGAGATTAGGAAGCTTGACAACATGTCGTACCATGCACGTGGTGCTTGTTTGAGACCATAGAGGGCCTTTTTCAGCTTGTACACATGCGATGGGTTGTCCTGATCAACAAATCCTTCTGGTTGAGAAACGTAGACCTCTTCTTTAAGCTCACCAATTAAGAAAGCCGTTTTGACGTCCATTTGGTAGATCGTCATATTCTTATGAGCGGTATTTGCTACAAATATACGGATGGCCTCTATTTTAGCAACCAGTGCAAATAATTCCTTAAAATCAATTCCCTCTTCTTGCATGAATCCTTGAGCAACTAATCTAGCCTTATTCTTTAGTACCCCGCCAAATTCATCCGTCTTGACCTTATAAATCCATTTAAGTTTGATCAATAACACTTTATCTGGATACGACACCAATTCCCAAACTTCCAGTCTTTGAAATTCATGAATTTCTTCTTGCATTGCATCGATCCATGATGATTCGGTCATTGCTTGTTTGAAGTTATTTGGTTCTACCGAAGTTAGGAAGGCATCAAAATAACACCACATAGTGTCAGTTTGGAGTTGCTTTTTTGTAGAGACAGAGCGAGAAGGATTGCCGATTACGTTTGCTATAGGATGATCCTTAGTCCATCTACCAAGGTTTTCAAATAAAGTGTGGGTTTGTCTCACATTCGATGATGATCCTTGAGAAGTCGAGTCTTCATGAAGAGATTCATGAAGTGGATCATCACAAAAAGGTGGTGTTTTTGGAGATTCTTCAAAACCTTGAGAAATGTTTGAGAATGTTCTTGTTCTTGTGTTGATGGAATACTTATTGATGGAGCATCCTGGTCAATGGATGTTAACACAGGAGAATCGGCTAAAACCACAGCTCTTAGAGCAGCAGCTTCTTGAACTGGAGAAACAACAATTGATGAAGGATGGAAGTATTCATCGAACATAGGTTGAAACAAGTGATCCCAATCATCTCTGTTTGGTGGAATACAAGGTTGTTGAGAAATAGTATTTGGAACGAGTCCTGAACTGGATGTTACAGGAGTCATTGAATGAAGCCCGGGTCCTGAACTAAATTATTCAGAAGCCATAGCTGTTAGCTCATCGAATGTCACATGAATTATTTCTATAATTTTCGAGGTTTTTTTGTTGTAGATTCTGAACGCTTTCTTTGCGAGCGCGTAACCAACGAAAATAACAATGTCAGCTTTTGTATCTGAATTACCCAGGTCATCATTGTCATTGGTAGGATAACAAAGTGCACCAAAGACATGAAAGAATGACAAATCCGGTTTCTTATCTTGCATAAGCTCAAATGGAGTTTTGTTGTATCGAAGGCGGATTAATGAACGATTTTGGGTGTAGCAGACTGTATTGATTGCTTCGGCCCATAAAAATAATGGAGCTTTAGAAAATATTAACATTGTACGAGCAGCTTCTACAAGAGTTCGGTTTCTTTCGGACAATGTTGTTCTTGTTGTGGAGTGCGTGCAACAGTTGTTTGATGTGTTGGATGGCCATACAATTTCATAAAATTCACGAGTGTCTGATTGACAAATTCGGTTCAGTTATTTGTTCGAACATTACAGAGTTTTTCCATTTAAACGAACTTGAATATTTTTTATGCATTTGATGATGGCCTCAGGAGCTTCATATTTTGTTCTCAAAAAATCTGGACCCATTTAATCTTGTGTAATCGTCGACAAAGCACTAAGATTTACCTTTTCCGTTTAATACTCGCCACCACGAATCGGGCACACAAATTCCTTTGGCAAAAAGATATAGTTTTCTCTTGGTTAGGGTGTCTTTAGCTTGGGTTGATGGGGATTTCTTGCTTTTTCCTATGCACACATGCTGACACAGATGCATCTTTCTGAAATTTTTAAAGTCTATGGAATTGCCTCGTGCAAAGGACCGTCTTTAGCGAGCTGTTAGAGTACAAAAAAGTTGAAGTATGTTGTACTCGGGACGGTTGCATAACTCGCTCTTAGTCTTTGGACGCTTGGGGATAGAAGACAAATGAAGGGGATGTTTTAAGCATGGGTCATCCAAGAGGAAAAAAAAGGGTTTAAAATGAGTCATAAACTGGATGTAGCGGAAGTATAGATAAAGGCCGGGTCCTAAATGAATTGTTAGAAAGCCATTGATGTCAGGTCATCGAATGTCACAGGAAATTGTTTCTATAATTTTCCGGGTTTCTTGTGTTGTAGGTTATGAACGCTTCTTTGCGGGCGCGTATACCCACGATATACCATGTCAGCTTTTTGCATCCTAATTACCAGGGTCTTCATTGTCATTGGTAGTGATAACAGATAGTGCCGCTAAAGACATAAAGGAATGATGAATCGGTTCTGATCTTGATAAGCTCATATGGAGTTTTTGTTGTATCGAGGCGGATTATTTGGACGTTTTAGGTTATTAACAGGCTATATTGGATTGCTTCGGCCCATTAAAATAATGGAGACTTTAGAAAATTTTAACATTGTACAAGCAGCTTCTATAGTAGAGTTTGTTTCGCTTCGATTAAAACGTTCGTTCTGCTTGAGGAGTGCGAGCAACACATGTGTGATGTGAGGATTAGCCACATTTTCATAAAATTCACGAAGTGTCTGATTGACAAATTCGGTTCCATTATATGTTCGAACATTACGCGGTTCATTTAACGAAACTTGAATATTTTTGTATGTATTTGATGTTGGCTCAGGAGCTTTCATCTTTTGTTCTCAAAATCTGACCCAAGTTAATTCTTGAGTATCGTCAGACAATCACTAAAGATATAACTTTCCGGTTAATACTCGCCACACGAACGGGCCACAAAAATCCATAATGCAATGATATAAGTTCGCTTGGGTTAGTTGTCTTCCGCTTTGGGGTGATGGAAGGATTTCTTGTTTTTCCTAATGGCACATGCTGAAAACAGATGAATCTTTCTGGATTTAAGTCTTGGAATGCCTCGGTGCCAAGACCGTCTTTAGCTAGCTTGTTAAGAGTACCGAAGTTGAGATGTGATAACCGACGGTGCCATAACCAGCTCTTAGTCTTTGACGCTTTGGATAGAAGACAGATCAGAGATGTTTTAGCATGTCATCAAGAGAAATTGTGTACAAATTTGTGTCTCGAGAGCCAAAAATGTTGATCAACACCTTCTAAATTTCCGAATTATTTGATTTTTTTAAAAAAAAAAAAAAGGCATAGTGTTTTTCCGTAAAAGCAAACTTCAGATCTGGACGCAAAATTGACCAACAGAAAACAAGTTATGTCTAAGCCCCTCGACGTAGTATACTTTGAAATAGTAACATTTCCTAGCTGATAGTCACCATACCCCATAATTCTTGCAATATGGTCGTTCCTGAATCTAACTGTACCCATAAATTTACTAAAAGTTCATGAGCTGAGAGCGGTTCCCTGTCATATATTTGACATCCGGAGTCAGATACAGAGAATTTATCTGGACAACTATCAGACAAAAAGGAAGAAGAAAGATGGAATATATGTAGCATTGGATCCCTAAGTAGATTTGGGTTCTAGTGGTTAGCATTCTTAGGATTCTACACTTTTTTGCCTTTTTACTCGAAACCTACATTTTAAACATTTTTGGGTTTCCTACGGTAGGACTTCAAGCTCCGGTTTTTATGTTTCAATTGAGAGGGGAAGGGTTTTCTTAGGAGGGCCCACTACGTTAGCTGAGGGGCACGAGTTACAAAAATAGTAAAAAAGTTCTGCCTGTTTGGTTTCACTTAATTCCTTACTTCAGTGAATACATGACCCGTAGTTTCATTTTTTTTTTTTCGTTTTCTTAGCAGATTTCGCACGGCTATTCACATTTCTACAAAACTCAAGAAGGACACATATCTGAACTCCATCATCATTAGATTTCTTACAAGTGCACAAATAACTTCCAGAATTCGCTTTTAATTAGTGAATGCTTATCATCAATATATGAAAGGTTCAAACAAACACGATACTTTTTATTACTTTTCTAGTGGGCTTCTACTTTATTCTTCTTGTTCCTACTTGTGTTCGCTAGTTCCATATCTTCTTTTTATTGCTTGTAGGCTTTTGGATCTACATTACTGTAGAATCACTTCTATCCAGTAGGAGACAACAAAGGTGTGTTTGAATTTTTGATGTTGTTGATGACTCTTACCTGTTTAATGGTTGCTTGAGATGTGAGAGGTTAAGCAAACCTAAAACTATTAAACATTGTTTTTGAAGTGTGGACATCAAACCTTTTTTTGCACTAGGTTTAATCGCATTAGGGCATTGTATCTCGAAACATATACCAACTCCTGAATTTTGTTATGGCATGCTTACAGGCAAAGGTCTAACGCATTATCTATAGTGTTTTTGCTTTAGCTTGTTCGATATTCCCAAAGGAATATCAACTTTTTCTGGAGGTGTACTTAAGGTAAATCTATTGTGGGGCTTTTCCCTATTTGCAATAAACTTAGGAGCTACAAGTATCTAGGTCTACCTTGAAAATTTCTTCGACCAATAGTGTTGGCAGATGTATTTGTGCAAATAATTCAACAGTTTCTTTTCCTTTTTACTTTTCGTAAATCGTTTTCTAATGTTGTGTCACAAAACTTATCTTGCAATTTTGATGCTTTTTATCCTCATTTTCACACTTTTTAAGTTCAGTTTTTTCCAATTTAAAGGAGGTCAGTCTGTTATGTAGTTCGGAAACACGTGTCTTTTTTATTGAGTCAAACTGATCTTTAAAAACATGTTTCACATGATTAATTTCTTTACAAAGATGCTTGTTTTCCGAAAGCAATTTTGCCACACTATTTTCCAGTTTCCTTTGGTCTTTTTACAAGATTCATATTTGGACATTCTCTTCTTAGGACTTTTCTCTCATTGATTTTATAAATTTTCCTTCAACTTCAAATGTCAGTGTGTTTGTTTGTAGTTGAGCTTTCAAATCATTATTTTCAAAAAAATTGAATTCAAGCGCATTTTTGTTAATCTCAAGATCTTATGTTTTTGATAAAAATTTCTTGATTAAGTTGTATTGGACAATTTAAGATAAATACAATTATTTTTCAAAGTTGTGTGTAAACTTTTCAAAAGATCATTATAAGCATTGTGATTGCAAAAGCTCCAGAAATCAAAGTATTGATATACACTTATCACAAGATTCATTTCTCTTTTCTTTATTTATTCCAGATTCACAAACAAGACATAGATTTCATCTTAGTAAGAATGAAACATCTGAGACATGTTTTGTTGTAAGAGTGGATCATTTCCTAAAGTATTATTTATTTGCATTCCTAACATTGTTTGTCAAATGAAGACTGTTATACAACAACGTCCATTTTGGATCACAAACTGTTTGAAACTTCCTTGATTTCATTTAGAAGATCTTTATCAAACACAATGAGATGTCTTTAAGACTTTAGAAAATGGAATATTTCATTGTTCCATAAAAACGCTTAGTATGTTCAAATCCCCATTCACCTTCTGTAGAAGCCATTCAGGTTGTTATCCTCTGTCTGCACACAGGAGTAAAATGGGCGAGGTGGAATGTAGCTTTTTTAAGGAGTGCGATCACCAAACTCACCTTTGGTAGGTTTCACTAGGTACTTCCACTGTGGACAGGTGGTTTTTTTTGGAAGTTTCAGTGGTGGATTGGATTATACGTAACCAGTAAGCTTGTGCAGCTGACTATTTCTAGTTGTGGAGTAAAACGTTCTCAAAATCTTTCAGATAGTCTATTTATTTTTATCTAATCATAGGTTTATGAGAAATGTTTTGTTTTAATGGGCCTCTAGTCCTTTTCTTTTTCAGGACATTTTTGATCGAATCATCTTCTCTAAAATCAATGTTTTCCTATATCAATCACATGAGAGCAAACATGTTAGTAGAAATAAACATACCATAAAACAAGGTTGGTTTAATCCACTGAGCTTTCTTGAGATAAAATGGATTTTGATAACCTAGAGCTTATTTGTGTTTTTATCATAAAAAACTTGAGGCTTTGTCAACATGTGCACTGTTGAGCAGATTGACCCACTTTAAAAATAATATTATCAAAGTTTCTTTATCTTCTTTCCATATTTCAATTTCATTTTCCATATATGTATTTTCTTTTTCTTTGATTCATTTGAAAACATGAATGTTTGCATAAACAATTTCCTTTATCTTGATTTAATAGAAAGGTTTTGCTCATAGGAGTCAACTTGTTTTCTTCGAGTTGCAAGGGCTTCTATTTAATATATCATTCATTTGCGAATCAATCATTTTTCACGGGACTGCTTAAATCATATTAAGACGTAGATCCATAAAAGTTTTGACTCGTTCTTTATATCTTTCTAGCTCAGCGGTTACTGATTCATTATTTTGTTCCTTATTAGCCTTTTCCCAATTATTTACATGATTAATCATTTGTTTCGACATTTGTTCAATCACAGATAAGATCATTGAATCTTGTTGTGCTTGTATAGTAGTATTTTGTAAACAGTGCATGTTGTGTTTTTGCAAATATTTAGAGTACGGAATGTATTGATCACGTATTATTCATTAATTCTGTAAAATCCACAATGGGTTGGTAAAAATCCCCTGCATTGCAAGTACACTTTGATTTTTTTATATCATAAAGATAGTTTCAGAATGGGTACCTGAGATTTAACGGTCAGAACCATAGTTGAAAATATGGCCATAAGAACCGCTTTTGCATTCGCCAACCCTCAATCACAGTGAGAATTTATAAGTATTCAAGGGTCCTCAGTTGATAAAGCAGCATTGTTTGAAAGATTGTCTGAACAGCTTGGACCGTTTGGAACCCCCTAGATCTGCCAGTATTGCAAGTTGCTCTTTCATCCAAATTTTGGGTCCAGCTTCTCGGCTTCAACTAACATTGCTTATTTTATCCATGCTGCATTATCTGGTCGCTTGGTATTGAGTAAATTCTTAGCATAGTACTTCACCTTGAGGAGTTATAATTACCAAACCTTGCCTGTCCACTTGCATTGTTTTCCCATACCTGTAGCATTACTCTTATTTTACCATTCAGAATAACTTTTACCATTGTCTCCCTGAATTGTTGCATTGTGACCCTGCCATCTTGACTAGTGGCATGGTTTCTTGGGATTCGATGGATTTCTAAGTTGATTATTGTGAGGGGAACTTGAGGAAGTTACAAACTGTTAAAAAAGACTTATTGCTTGTTGAGACAAGCAATTGGATCATCTTCTGGAGAGAATACCAGAACAGCAAAACTTGAGTCCACAAGATGTGACTCAGTCATCGGTTGTGTAGAAACTTGAAGTGATTGATAAGCCATTTGTAGAACAGATGAGGTTTGATGATTCATTTGACACTGATATAGATATAATGGTGGAACGGATGAATGATCGAATTGAGGTTGTGATGGATAAGTAGATGAGTAATGTTGAGTTGGATGAATTGATCCTTAAGAGGATGGTGGAAAAACTGTTGTTAAAGCTAAGGGATTGTTTGTATGAAAGATTGATAAGTGTTTGAATTTGGTGGTGTCATCTGTTGATTTTTGCAACAATACAGTGATCTTGATTGCGTTACGCAGAGAAAAAACTTTATTTGCATAGGAGTTCGTGTTGTTCAGGATATGCTGAAGTTGATCAAAGTTGGTTTAGTATGCCAAATCTTTTACAAAGTTTGACATCTGGCACTAAACCTTTTATTCCATTCAGGTGGACAGATTGTTTAAGAAAGTGGTAGTAACTTAAAATTGTTCATTTTTCATGTTGTTAAAATGGTCATTGTCTTAACAGTTGAGTGAATCGCAAAGTAATATTTTGATATGTTCTCCTTGATGTGAGTATACATATAAATGCATCATACCGTTTACACTTTCTTTCCTGATTAGTCAAAGAGGTACCTGCATTTAGTATGAAACTTCTCTCCCATAAATCCTTGGCAACTCTGTGATGATTAACAAGTGAATAGATATCCGCTGGTAGACCTTAAAGAATGATATTAGTAGCCTTCATATCACAATCAACTTGAATTTTCTCAGTAGCAGACAATTCAACATATTTCTTCTGTTTCTGGTCACCTCTTTTTTCTTCCAATTAGTAGGCAAATGAGTGGACCGTGTTCAAGGATTAAGTATCACTTTCTTCTATTGCTCTCTGTTTTTGATGTCTAATTTCCATTCTACTTTTCCTCGAATCATATAGGTCTTGTCCAACATGGTGGGACGATTAGTCAACACCGGAGAGGTGATCATATACTCAACAAGAGTATTCTTTTGTCAAGTGGAATAATTGAATCCATTTTATGTGATAGGGATAAAAGGATCGTACAGTGTTGGAGGTGTTGTGTTAAAGTGGTTTTTGATTATGAAGTTGAGGACTTGGATACAGGGAGTTTACAATTTCTGGGATAAAACCGAGAAATCAAGTTTTCATGGGATTTTACCAAGTCAAAGAACAACCGTTATAATAATTCACCTAATGATAAGGCGTATCGTTCTCCCAAGTAAAGCGGTATTAAGTCAACCCATGCAATGATGTATAATAGTCTAAGTAATAAGAACGTATAAAAGCGCTTTGGATTAACGTATAAAAATCGGGCCCCTTGGAAAAATGTTTTTTAGTATTAATCGCCTTTGGAAATAACGTATAAATCGCCTTTAGAATTAAACTATTAAATATCCTTTGGAAGGAAAAAGTATAACATCTGCCTAAAGAATTACGTATAAACTCGCCCTTGTAATTTGACGTATAAATCGGCCTGAGTAATACACGTATAATTCGCTGATGTGAAAAGTATAATCTCTGACCAACTATGTATTACTTCGCTGAACATATTACGGATACTTCGCCTGAGACAAAAAAACACGTTATACTTCAGGCCTTTACGTATAATCAACCCATTACAATTCGAATACTCAAAAACCAAAGATCTTAAAAGACTCCTTTTTTTGACATTTTTTACCAATTTTTCTCTGTAACTTCTTACCTATCTAAGACTATTAAAACCTTAAAAACACAAACTTTAACGTTTTTGACCCAAAAAGACTAAAAAAGTTGAAGTTTTTGATGGGTTTTCAAAGATTTTCTTGTACTTCTTAAGCCTAAAACTAAGAATAAAAATAAAGGAAGAAGTTTAAAGCTTTTATGGTTTTTAAAACCTCAAATGGTGGAATAACTCTTGAAAGGTTTAAAACCAAACTACAAGAACAAAAAAAAGAGTAGAAAAAAAGTACACAACACCTTCACCAAACACCTTTGGCTCAGATACTACTTGTAGAATTATCTTAACATGTATAGGATGATGGATTTCGTTTAGAGTTTTAGAGAGAGAAATAGGTGGTTGGATGAACCTTAGAGAGGAGAAACTAAGAAGGAAACCAATTAGGATTAAAACTATGTGGGAAAAATGACACAAACCAAAAACACTTATCTCATGTGTGGGGATGGGTATAAATCCAATGGATCATGGCGGCCATGGGTCATAAAAGGATTCCATGGGCCTTTATCCGGGTTAGCTTTCTATCTTAACAAATTCGACTTAACATTGGTATGAGGGTTGGGCCGTGATCGACACAAGGTGAGTGGAAGATAAAGAGAGAAAAAGTCTTGCTTAAGGTTTTCAAGATTAGTGGGAATTAATTAATTCTTAGAGGTGTTCATTATATAGGCTAGTAATTGGAAGACAAGCCCAATTCCCAATTTCGTGGGATTACTTTATCGGGCCGACTTTAAGGGGATGGGATGGGATTCACGATTCCTTTCATTCTTTTAAAATTTTACAATTTAAGTCCTTTACTTAATTGTTTATCGGACTATTAGTAACCTTTGGTTAAATAATATTTTTTAACAACCGGTTATGTGCTTATTGTGAATTTATATTAATACAATTATTAATCATATAATTGAATGCATAAAAATAATACGTGCGACCCATAGCTCACGCATTCGGACATGATAATTATTTGTGATACGGACACCATTCCCCCTTTTAAATTGTCTTATAGGTCAGCGTTCGATTTTTTTACTTACGGTATTTCCATAAAAAAAACAATTTTTTTTTTTCATTCAAATTATTATCTTTATATCTTGTCTAGATGAGAAATCTTGTAAAAAAGCTATATCCATGAAAGCTAGGGCAATTGTTTGTTAATTCAAGTTTTTTATTAAGCATATAAGAAATTAAAGTGGTCATGTTTAGCACATAGTTTTTTATATTACATTGTATTTAAAAAAGTCCATTAATTGTTTATATTGAAAAAATGATAATAATGGACTATACCGATTACCGCGATTAGCGGTGATAATGAATAATTAGCGTTTTAATTCTGTTGTGTGTAAATCAATAATCTCCCCATATTAAGAGAGTTGAAATCGCCTTTTTATGCTTTTTTTTAAAAAGCAATGTTTGGAATGCTATGATATCTATATAGTTATTTTACTTACATAGGTTTGAAATTAAACTTTAATTTCAAGGTAAAAAATGCAATTAGTCAAATCTTCTCCATATACTTTGGACCTAGCCCTTTCTCATAGATGAATAAGATCTAATCCCATTATGTGTTTGGGATTGTGTCGTTATCAACAAATTTAATTATGTCCGGGATAAGCGTAGGATTATGGGTCGCACGTATTATGTTTAGATTCAAATATATGATAATTTAATATTGTTATTATATTATAATTTTCACAAATAGACATAAACGGTTGTAAATAAAATAGTGATTTAACCAAGTTAACTAATAGTCGTTTTAAACAATTAAGTTAAAGGGACTTAATTGTAAAATTTAAAGAATGAAAGGATCTTGAATTCCATCCATCTTAAGTCGGGCCGATAAAGATCCCACGAGGATGGGATTGCTTGTCTTCCAAGATTACTAGGCCATATAATGAAACTCTAGGTTTATTATTCACTAATCTTGAAAAACTTAAGCAGGACTTTTCTTTCTTTATCTTCCTCTCACCTGTGTTCGATCGTTTCCAACCCTCATACCAATGGTTAAGTGCGAATAGTTAAGATAGAAAGCTAACGGGCTAAAGGCCATGAAATCCTGTTTTTTATGAGGCCATGGCCCGGCATGATCCATTGTATTTTACCCTCTCCACACATGGAGAGAGTGTGGGTTGTTTCATTTTTCTCACATAGTTAATCTAATTGTTTCTTTCTTAGTTGCTCTCTCTAAAGTGTTCATCCAACACACCTATTTCTCTCTCTAAATCTCTAACGAATCTTCCATTATACATGTTATAATTATTCTACAATTGGTATCTGAGCCAAGGGTGTTTGTGAAGGTGTTGTGTACGTTTTTTTCTACTCTTTTTGTTCTTGTAGTTTGGTTTAAACCTATCAAGAGGTTTTCACCTTTGAGGTCTGGGTTAAAAAAACCATTCAAAGCTTTAAACCTTTCTTCCTTATTTATCTTAGTATAGGCTTTTTGAAGTACAAGAAAAATCTTTGGAAAATCCATAAAATTTCATCTTTTTGAGTCTTTTTGGTTAGAAAAAGGATTTTGTACCAAGAATCATGATTTCAAAATTTTTGTGTCAAAAACGTTAAAGTTTGTGTTTGTTTAAGGGATACACTCCTAGACCTTTATTATTTTCTTAGATAGGTTAAGAGAGTACTAGAAAAATTGGGTAAAAATGTCAAAAAAATGAGTCTTTTTAAGATCTTTGGTTTTTGAGTTTCGAAGTGTATTGGTGTGAATTAGACGTAAAGGCGAGATATTTACGTGTTTTTTGTTCAGGCGCAAGTGATACGTATTTGTTTCTTTTTTTAGGCGAAGTATACATTAGGTTGGTCAGGAGGGGAGATTGATACGTTTTCTCATCAGTGCGATTCTACGTGTTAATTACTCAGGCGATTTATACGTCCAATACAAAGGCGTGTTATACGTTAATTCTTTAGGCGATTTAAACGTTTCTTCCAAAGGAATTTATTATTTTTATTCTAAAGGCGATTTTATACGTTATTCCAAAGGCGATTAATTCGTAAATTTCCTAGGGGCGTTTTTCGTTATTCCCAAAGGCGATATTTATACGTTCTGGTTTTAGACGATTTTTATTACATCATTTGCTTGGGGTGACTTATACGCTTTACTTGGAGCACTATACGCTTTCATTAGGTGAAATTTTAATACGGTTGTTCCTTGGACTTGTTATCACTCCCATGAAAAAAACTTGATTTCTCGGTTTTATCCAGTATTGTAACTCCGTGATTCCATAGAACACAACTTCATTAATCAAACTCACTTTAACACAACAACCTCCAACACTTTGTACGATCCTTTTTTATCTTATCGCATTAAAAAAATGGATTCAAGTATTCCACTTGGACATGCGAATATCTTGTTGGAGTATATGTTACTCTCCGGTTGTGTGTGTGACAATCGTCCCACCAATGGTTGGACAGGACCTATATGATTCGTTATTGGAAAAGTAGAATGGAATTATCATTGCAAAACAGGAGAGCATAGAAGCTGAGACTGAATCAGTTGGAACACGTTCACTCATTTGGGCCTACTATTCGAAAGAAAAATGAGGTTGGACCAGAAACAAAGAAATATGTTGAATTGTGGCTATGAGAAAATTCAAGTTGATTTGATTTGAAGGCAGCTAATATCATTCTTTAGGCTACCAAAGCGGATATCTATTCACTTGTTATTTCATCACAGAGTTGCCATGGGTTCTGGGACGGAGAGTTCAATTTATAATTGCAGGGTAACCTCTTTGGACTAAGCAGGAAAGAAGTAGTAAAACCTGTATGATGCATTTAATAAGTTTACTCACATCAAGGGAGACATAATCACTTCATTAAGTTATTACTTGAGATTCACTTAACGGATTAATGACATGAACATTTACAACATGGATAAATGGAAACATTTTTAAGTTAATAACAAGTTTCCTGAACAGTCTTCCACACTGAAGGGTGTAGTTGTGAGGACTGAGGTCAAACTGTAAAATGATTTGCTACTTACCATCTTTGATCAAACTCATGCATATCTGAAACCAACCGAACTCTATGCAAATAAGTTTTTCCTCTGCGTGAACGCAATCAAGATCCACTTAGTATTTGTTGGCAAATATATCAACAGTGACACCCACCTCAATCAACACTTATCAATCGTCATTTACAAAACAATCCTTAGCTTAACAAACAGTTTTTCCACCATCTCAGTTTTGGATTTCATTATCAACTCAACATTACTATACTTATCCATCACAATTCTCAATTTTAATCATACCATCGTTCCACCATCGTATCCATATTAGTCTCAAATGAAATCATTTCAATCTCATCGGTTTTACAAATTGCTTTCAATCACCTCTAGGTTTTTACACAAAACCGATGACTGTGTAACCTCTTGTGGACTCAAGTTTTGTGTTCTTGTATTCTCTTCAGGAGATTGATCTATTGCTTGTCTCACACCAAGGCATAGCCTTTTTTAACAGTTGTAGCTTCCTCAAGGTTCCCCCTCAACCTCAAATAATCAACTTAGAAATCTATCGAATCCAAGAATCCATGCACTATCAGATGGCAGGGTCACAATGAACAGTCAGGGGAGAACATTGGTAAGTTATTTCTGGGAATGGGTATAAGTGTATGCTACTAGGTATGGGGGGAAAAACAAATGCAATGGGACGGCAGGTTGTTACAAATGTTATAAACTCTCAAGGTGGAATACTTATGGCTAGGAAATGTTACTCAACACAGCGGACTGAGGACATGCAAGCATGGTTATAAGATTTAAAGCAATGTTAGTTGAAGCTCAGAAGTGGACAAAATTTTGGAATGAAGAGCAACTTAGATCATTTCTTTGCAGATCTAGGGTTCCCAAACGGTCAAGCTGTTCAGGACGATCATTCAAAAAAAAAACAATGCTAGCTTTTCAGACTGAGGGGACCTTGTTATTATTAATTCTCCTGTGAATGAGGGTCTTCGAATGGCAAAAGCGGTCTTTGGCCAAATATTTCCAACTATGTTCTGACGTTATCTCAGAGGTACCCCATCTGAAACCTATTCTTAATGATATATAAAAAAATCAAAAGTGTACTTGCATTGCAGGAGGGATTTTACCTCAATCACCAGTTGTGGTTTTTTCAGATAATGAGATAATAAAGTGCTTAGCAATATCATTCCGTTTAACTCTAAAATGTGCAAGAAGAAACACAACATGCAACATGTTCAAGATACTACTTTACACGCACAAACAAGATTCATGTCTTATCTGTGATTGATACAAATGTCAGAACAAAATGATTAATCATGTAAATAATTGGAAAAGGTAATAAGGAACAAATTAATGATTCACGTAACCGCTGAGCTGAAAGAACGTATAAAGCGAGTCAAAACTTTGGGGGGGAGGGAGACAACTCAAGTCTTATAATGATTTAAGCAGTCGTGAAAAAATGATTGATTCTCAAATGGATGATAGATTTAAAGAGAAAGCTTGCACTAGAAGAAAACAAGTTGACCTCGCTTGTGCAAAATCTTTCTAATTAAAATCAAAGGAAAAGGATGTTTTTTGCAAACATTCATTGTTTCAAAAATGAATCCAAAGAAAAAAGAAAATAAAATTATATGGAAAATGGAAATTGATTTGGGGAAAGAAGATTAAGAAAACTTGATAATATAATTTTTAAAGGTGGGTCAATCTTGCTCAACCAGTGCACATGTTGAACTCAAAGCCTCAAGTTTTTTTGATAATTTAACACAACATAAGCTCTGGTTATAAAAAATCCATTTTATCATCAAGAAAGCTCATCTGATTAAACCCAACGTTGTATGATGGTATTGTTCTTTTCTACTTAACATCATGTTGTATGATTGTGATGTGATGAGGAAAACATTGATTTTAGAAGAAGAGATTCGATCAAAAATGTCTGAAAAAATGAAAGGATCTAGAGGCCATTAAAACAAAAATTTTCTTCATAAACCTATGGATATGATAAAATAAAAATAGGATATTCTGAAGATTTTGGGAAACGTTTTACTCCACAACAAGAAATTGTCAGCTGAACAAGTTTTCTGGTTTCGTATATCCAATCTTACCATTGGATCTTCTAATAAACCACTTGTCAAAGTGGAAGTTCCCAGTGAACTACCTAAGGTGAGTTTGGTAAATGCAAGCCTAACAAAGTTAAACTTCCAC
This sequence comes from Tanacetum coccineum, assembly GCA_026074375.1. Classification (NCBI taxonomy): domain Eukaryota; kingdom Viridiplantae; phylum Streptophyta; class Magnoliopsida; order Asterales; family Asteraceae; genus Tanacetum; species Tanacetum coccineum. The sequence goes on from BQNB010041772.1 coordinate 30,831, forward strand.
CTTCGCCAGTTTGACTCTGTGGTGAAGGAAAAGAAGAGGATCAAACCTGCTGCTCGTACAGAAGGTGGAATGGGGGTTGAACATTACTAAGCTTTTTTTAAACCATTGAAAAAATTATTCATTTCTAAAGTCTTTTTTAAAGACATCTTCAATGTGTTGAGAAAGATTTCTTAAATGAAATAATTGGAAGTTCAAACAGTTTTGGACAAATGCCGTTGTTGTTCAACAGTTTTCATTTGACAAACAATGTTTGGAATTGCTAAGAATAATTACTTTTGGAAAATCGATCGACTCTTACAAAACAATCATTATTTGTTCTCAAAGATGATTGTCTTTTACTATGATGAAAATCTATGTCTTTGTTTGGTGGAATCTGGGTATATAGACAAGAAGAAAATGAATCTAGTGTGATAGGGTTTCATCTTGATGTGAGCTTTTGAAATCACAAAAAATGGTATAATGATTCTTTTGAAAAAGTTATCCCAACTTGAAAAAAATATTGTATTATCTTAAATGTCAATACAACTTAATCAAGGATAATTTTTCAAAAAATACATAAATCTTGGATTATCAAAAAAAATGCTCTTGTAATTCAATTTTTTTTGAAAATAATGATTTGAAAGCTCACCTACAAGACAAAAACCACTGCCATATGTAAGGTTGAAGGAAATTATTAAAATCAATGAGGTAGGATAAAAGGTCTAAGAAGAGAATGTCAATTTGATTATTGTAAAATAGAGACCAAAATGTGGTGAACTGGAAAATAGGTATGGCAAAAATGCTTTCCGGAAACAGCTCTTTGTAAAGAAATTATCCTGTGAAACAGGTTTTTAAAGATCATTTGACTCAATAAAAAAGACTATGTGTTCGTACTAAAGAACAGAGTGACTCTTTAATTGATAAAACTGACTTAAATGTTGTGAAAATGAGGATTTTAAAAAAAGTCAAATTTAAGATAAGGTTTTTGTGGAACAACTCATTTGAAAAAACGATTTACGAAAAGTTAAAGGGAAAAAAAAGAACTGTTGATATTATTTGCACAAATTACCATCTGCAAAAACACTATTGTTCCAAGATTGTTCAAGTAGACTTAGATTACCATTTAGCCCTAAGTTCTTGCAAAATTAGGGGAAAGCCCCCACCATAGATTCCTTTAAGTACACTCAGGGAAAAAGTTGATTATTCTTTGGGGGAATAGTCGAACAGGCTAAAGCAAAACAGCCTTTAGATAATGCGTTAGACTTTGCCTGTAAGCATGCTAACATTTTCAGGAAGTTGTTTATGTTCGAGACTACATTGCCAATGCGATTAAAACTTAGTGCAAAAAAAAAGGATGATGTCCACATCAATAAAAACAATGGTTTATAAGTTAGGTTGCTTACCTCTTCACATCCTCAAGCAACATTACACAGGTAGAGTCAACTACAACATCAGATACTCACACACCTGTGTTTTTGGTCTCTACTGGGATTGAAGGTGGTTCTATCTCAGTAATGTGGATCAAAGCCTACAGCATAAAAAAGACATGATAGGAACTAGCGATACAACAAGGTAGAACAGAAGAAATTAAAAGTAGAAGGGCCAAACCTAGGAAAGTTAATAAAAAGAATCATGTTGTTAAACCTATTCATGATGTTGATGTTAAGCATTCACTATTAAAAGCGAATTCTGAACTTATTTGTGCTACCTGTAAGAAATCTTGTGTGGAATGGTGTTCATGATATGTGTCTTCTTGATTTTGTTAAAAATGTGAATAGCCGTGCTAAATCTGCTAAGAAACATAAAAAAAAAAAATTTGGAAACCTACGAGTCATGTATTCACTGAAGTAGGACTTAAGTGGAAACCAACAGGCAGAGCTTTTACTATTGTTGGTAACTCGTGCCCTTCAAGCTACCGTTAGTGGCCTCCTAAGAAAACCTACTTCCCACTGAGTTTGAAACATTAAAACATCCAGAGCTTAAGGTCTACAGTAGAAAACCCTAAAAAAATTGTTATAAAATGTTAGGTTCGAGTAAAAAGGCTAAGATTGTAGAATCTAAGAATGCTAACCACTCGGAACCCAATCATACTTGGGGATCCAATGCTACATATATTCCATCTTCTTCTTCTCTTGTCTTGATAGGTTGTCCAGATTATTCTCTGGTATCTGGACTCCGGATGTTCAAAATATATGACAGGGAACCGCTCTCAGCTCATGGATACTTTGTTAGGAAATTTATGAGGTACAGGTTAAGATATCAGGTACGACCATTATTGCAAGACCTATGGGGTATGGTGACTATCATCTGGGAAATGTTACTATTTCAAGAGTATACTAGTCGGAGGGGGCTTTCTAAGGACATAACTTGTTTTCTGTAGAGTCAATTTTGCGACGCAGAGAGATCTTGAGTTGCATATCGGGAAAAACACTTGCTTTTATCGTAAATTTAGAAGGTTGTTGATCTACTTTTTGGATCGCGGAGCACAAAATTGTACACATTTCCTCTTGGATGACATGCTTAAAACATCTTGATCTACTTATAATCAAAGCGTCAAAGACTAAGAGCTGGTTATGGCACCGTCGGTTATCACATCTCAACTTCGGTACTCTTAACAAGCTAGCTAAAGACGGTCTTGCACGAGGCATTCCAAGACTTAAATTTCAGAAAGATCATCTGTGTTCAGCATGTGCATTAGGAAAAAGCAAGAAATCCTCCCATCAAACCCAAAAGCTGGATAGGACACGACCAGAGGAAACTATATCTTTTTGCTTATGGATTTGTGTGGCCCGAAGCGTTTTTGTCGGCGAGTTATTTAACGGGGAAAAAGGTATGTCTTAGTGATTGTCGATGATTACTCAAGATTTACTTGGGTCAGATTTTTGAGAACAAAAAGATGAAAGCTCCTTGATAGGCCATCATTCAAAATATAAAAAAATATTGAAGGTTCGTTTAAAATGAACCCGTCCGTAATCTTCGAACATATATTGGAACCGACAATTTGTCAATCAGAACACTTTGTGAATTTTATGAACATGTTGGGCATCTCACATCAAACATGTGTTGCCTCGCACTTCTCAGCAGTACGTACAGTTATCGAAGGCGAACTGGAATCTTATAGAAGATGCTTGTTCAAATGTTATCGATTCTTCTAAAATGCTCCTTATTTTTAATGGGCCCGCGAAGCAATCAATATAGCAGTTCTACTACAAACGTCATTAATCCTTCGATACACAAACTCATATGAGTTATTGCAAAGATAAAGAAACCGGATTTCATTTCATTTTCTTTTATGGTCTTTAGCGCCTCTGTTATCCTACAATGACATGAAGACCTGGGTAAATTAGATGCAAAAGCTGACCTTGGTTATTTCGTTGGTTACCGCGGCCCGCAAGACAAGCGTTCATAATTATACAACAAAAGGGAAACCCGGAAGAAAATATTGTAGAAAAAACAATCAGGGTGACATTCGATGAGCTGACATTCAATGGCTTCTAAAACAATTCAAGTTTAGGACCGGGGCCTTTATTCTTTGATCTCCGGCTTACTTCCAGTTTTAGATTGACTAATTTTATAAACCTGTTTCTCTTGATTGGACCATGCTTTAACAACATCTTGCAATTTGTCGTCTTCCAAGCGTCAAAAGGACTAAGAGCTAGTTTATGGCCACAGTCGATTATCAACATCTCAACTTTGGTACCTTAAACAGCTAGCTAAAGACGGTCTTGCACGGAGGCATTCAAGTATTCCAAGACTTAAATTTCAAAAAGATCATTTATGTTCAGCATGTGCATTAGGAAAAAGCAAGAAATCCTCCAATCAACCCAAAGCTAAAGACACTAACCAAGAGAAACTATATCTTTTGCATATGGATTTGTGTGGCCCGATGCGTGTGGCGAGTTTTAACAGGAAAATGCGTGTGGTTAGATTTTTGAAAACAAAAGATGAAGCTCCTGAGGCCATCATCAAATGCATCAAAAATGTTCAAGTTCATTTGAATGCCACTGTCCGTAATGTTCAAACAGATAATGGAACCGGATTTGTCAACCAGATACTTCGTGAATTTATGAAAATGTTGGCATCTCGAATCAAACATCTGTTGCCCGCATTCCTCAATAGAACGGCATTGTCAAAAGGCGAAATTGAACTCTTGTAGAAGCTGCTCGTACAATGTTAATATTTTCTAAAGCTCCATTATTTTTATGGGCTGAAGCAATCAATACAGCATGTTACACCTATAGAAATCGTTCAATAATCCGGCGTCGATACAAACAAAACTCATATGAGTCTTATGGCGGATTAAGAAACCAGTTTATCATTCTTTCATGTCTTTGGTGCACTCTGTTATCCTACCAATGACAATGATGACCTGGGTAAATTAGATGCGAAAGCTGACATTGGTATTTTCATTGGTTACGCGCCCGCAAAGAAAGTGTTCAGAATCTACAACAAAAGAACCCCGAAAATTATAGAAACAATTCATGTGACATTCGATGAGCTGACAACAATGGCTTTTGAACAATTCAGTTCTAGACCCGGGCTTCATTCTATGACTCCTGCAACATCTAGTTTAAGACTCATTCCAAAAATGTTTCTCACAACCTTGAATTCCACCCCACCAAACAGAGATGATTAGGATCACTTGTTTCAACCTATGTTCGATGAATACTTCACTCCTCCATCAATTGCTGTTTCTCCAGTTCAAGAAGCTGCTGCTCTGAGAGCTGTGGATTTAGCCGATTCTCCTGTGTCAACTTCCATTGACCAGGATGCTCCATCATCAAGTACTCCATCAACACAAGAACAAGAACAATCTCTAAACATTTCTCAAGGTTTTGAAGAATCACCAAAAACACCAATCTTTCGTGATGATCCACTTAATGAATCTCCTCATGAAGAATCACCTTCTCAAGGGTCATCATCGAATGTGAGACAAACCCACACTCCATTTGAACACCTTGGTAAATGGACTAAGGATCATCCTATAGCAAACATGATCAGCGACCCTTCTCGCTATGTCTCTATGAGAAAACAACTATAAACTGACGCCATGTGGTGTTATTTTGATGCCTTCCTAACTTCTGTAGAACCAAAGAACTTCAAACAAGCAATGACCGAACCATCATGGATCGATGCAATGCAAGAAGAAATTCATGAATTTGAAAGGCTACAAGTTTAGGAATTGGTGCCGTGTCCAGATAAAGTGTTATTGATCAAACTTAAATGGATTTATAAAGTCAAGACGGATGAATTTGGTGGGGTACTAAAGAATAAGGCTAGACTAGTTGCTTAAGGATTCAGGAAAGAAGAGGGAATCGATTTCGAGGAATCATTTGCACCGGTTGCTAGAATAGAGGCCATCCGTATATTCGTAGCAAATGCCGCTCATAAGAATATGACGATATACCAAATGGATGTCAAACGACTTTCTTAAATGGCGAGCTCAAAGAAGAGGTCTACATTTCTTAACCAGAAGGATTTGTTAATCAGGACAACCCATCACATGTGTACAAGCTGAAAAAGGCCCTCTACGGTCTCAAACAAGCACCACGTGCATGGTACGACATGTTGTCAAGCTTCCTAATCTCACAACATTTCTCCAAAGGTGCAGTTGATCCAACACTCTTCACACGGCAAGCTGGGAATGACTTATTACTGGTACAAATTTATGTTGATGATATAATATTTGCATCCACTAATACTGCCATGTGTAATGAGTTTGCTAATCAGATGACCACTAAGTTCAAGATGTCAATGATGGGGCAGATGTCATTCTTTTTAGATATATAAATTTCATAAAGTCCTAGAGGCATCTTTATTAACCAATCTAAATATGCTTCTGAAATTGTTAATAAATATGGTTTGCTATATACTGATTCTGTCGACACACCCATGGTTAAAAAGAATAAACTAGATGAAGATCTACAGGGGACACCAGTTGATGCTACACTTTATCATGGCTTGATTGGATCCTTTATGTATCTTACATCCAGTAGACCAGACCTTATCTATGCGGTCTGCTTATGTGCTCGGTATCAGGCAAAGCCTACCAAAAAGCACTTACAAGCGATGAAAAGGATCTTTCGATACCTTAAGGGAACCATCAACATGTGTCTCTAGTACTCGAAGGATACCGATATGTCACTAACAGCATATGCAGATGCCGACCACGCGGGATGTCAGGACACTAGACGTAGTACATCAAGAAGCGCTCAGTTCTTAGGTGACAAACTGGTTAGCTGGTCATCCAAGAAGCAAAAATGCACTGCCATCTTAAGTACAGAGGCTGAATATATTTCCTTATCTGGGTGTTGTGCTCAAATCCTATGGATGCATTCACAACTAGAAGATTATGGCTTTCAATTCAATTAGATTCCTCTGTACTGCGACAACAAGAGTGCGATTGCTTTATGCTGCAACAATGTTCAACACTCAAGAGCCAAGCACATCGATGTTCGCTACCATTTCATAAAGGAGCAAGTAGAGAATGAAATCATGGAGCTATACTTTGTCCGGACTGAATACCAACTGGCTGACATCTTCACCAAACCCTTGCCACGAGATAGATTTAACTTCTTGATCGAAAAGCTTGGTATGAGAAGCATGTCTCCGGAAACATTGAAACGTCTGGCAGAGGAAACAGACGAGTGATGGTGGTAAATCATATCCTGTATCTTATGTACATAAGAAAACATAAAAACACAAAAATATTTTTCTTTTATATAAATTTTTCAAAAAGAAAATAAAAAATTAAAAAATCAGAAAAATATAAAAATATGTATCTCTGACATGTCTTCTGAAAATCGATAACATTTACGGCCTTAGAAATGTCATTTAATAATGATACGAGGCTGTAAATGAAGTTCGAGTAGAAGTTCAAAAGCTTTTAAAACATGCTAAAAATGGCTTGCTATTATTTCCGATAGCAACCCGATCATCATCTTAAAGGCAAGTATTTCAAAAAGAAAACTTGACCTCATAACGGGAATTTATTCTCGGGCATGGTCTACTTTATGACCATGCAAAGGCTTGTGATTACTTTGCATCACAACCCGTGCTTCATATATCCAATTAGTGTACGTGTCAGTGCGCTTATGTGTCAAAATAAAAGAAATCTTATTTTTCATGGTGTTGGATTTTCAAAATAAACATTAATACATCAGAAAATGATTTTCAAGTACATCTGACCACTCAAACAATTACTACAGCTCTTTAAATAGAAAACATGTCATTGTTTGAGGGGGATAAAATGTCAAATATCTTCTTCACAAAATTAGTTTTGTGATTAAGGAAAATATTTTAAACAATAACGGGTTAACAATTAAAGGTGAGTTAATTAAGTTTAGCTTATGTGAGCCTTAACTGTTATGTGTTTATGCCTTTAGGGAGTATATGTGAAAATATAAGATTCTAGGTATGCTTGTTAAAACATTAGGGACTATTTGTGCCATGTGTTAAAATTAAAATGCCTAATAAAACTTAAATAAGAAACATGTAAAGGGTATGAAACTAGAGGTGGTGAATGTGGCAAAAACAAATTTTGTTTTAATACAATCACCCCACCTCGTTTTTTACATACACAAACACGCTTAAATTTTTTCTTTTCCCTCCCAACCTCTCACTCGAATTCACCATTCTTTGTTCTTTATTTCCAGTGATTGTTATTCAAAGGGTATAACTAGAAACTTGTTCTGCACACTCTAAATAACTCATCTTTTAATGGAATTAAAGTTTCATCCACATTTGATCAAGAAAACCCTAAATCTTGAATTGGGGAATCGTCAAAATCAAATGTAACTAAAACCTTAATAAATTAAATGAGGGGTTTTGTTTGTTTAGGTGTGTTGAATTCTCGCTTAAACAGTTTCTTGATTGGTTAACATATGCTTATGATTTGGTTGATTCTTGTTTTCGAAAGTTAGGAACATAAAGAAATAAGGAAAAATATTAGTGAGTTTCGTGTAGGAAAAGGTGTATTTGTATTCTTGAATGTGATTGAGCCTTAAAACCTCATCCTTGTTTGTTGTTTCTTGTATGAATGTGATAAAATGTTTAAACGTACTCGTGTTTGATCGTTCTTGCTGATTCTATGGCTATTTGTTGTTATTAATGATCCTAAGTGATATTCAACTCATATGAGTGTTATTTGAACATGTATTAATGCTTAAAAATTCATTGTTGTAGTAATATGCATTTTGGAGGCGAATTAACAACACCCGTTAGGAGGCGTGTTAACAACGGCCTTGTGGAGGCGAGTTAACAACGAACCTTCAGGAGGCGAGTTAACAACATGCCTACACGAGGCAATTTAACAAAATCATTAAGAAGGCGAGTTAACAACCCTATTAAGGAGATGATTTATCAATACCAATAGGAGGTGATTTAATAACCCACTATAGGAGGCAATTTAACACTTCTCAATAGGAGGCGATTTAGCAATAACTTTAAGAAATTTTAGGATTGAATTTTTCTGAAGGCAATTTTTAACTCAAGTTAGATAGCTAATTAAAATGATTATTTATGCAATCTAATCAAGTTAAGTAGGCTATATATCAAGGTTCAACAAGGATATCTAAACATGTCTTAGGTTACCTTATTCTCTATAAGTTAGTTTGAATAGGATTCCCAAAAACACTATTTCAGTTGTCTTAATGCCTTTCATATTATGCCCAATTAAGTTTCCCTTTGGATGATTAGATCTAATTCAATCATTCTGAATGCCTTAATGAGCCTAATCATTATAATGATATCTCAACATGAATCAAGCTTAAGTATTCAACCATCAAAGAGACTTATAGTGTTTTATATATAAAGTTGGTTATATATATATAAACTGTATTGGTCAAATCTTAGCAGAAACATGAATACTACTCAAGCTCAACAGAAAGCCCTTGATGATGCTTTTGTTACCCCTGCGGACCATTTTGAGTTCGGGAAATGCAACATGGGACTCAAAACAGACATCAAACCAAATGAAGCTACATTTCAAGTGGTGGTGGATGCTCTCGCTCTCACTCCTTTCTACCGAGTATTCCTTATCACTGCAGATGTTCTGCCATTTATATGCAAGAATTTTAGGCTACAGTTTCCGTTCATAAGTCATCCATCAGATTCATGATAAACAAGAAGAAATTCTCTCTTAATGTTGAAATTTATAAAGAAATTATCCAGATCTGCCCTAAAATTCCAAGATAAGAGTTTGAAGAACTCCCACTAGAACATGATATTCTCTCTTTCATCAAAGATCTTGGACACTCTAGAGACATCATCTACCTCACTGATGTGAGTGTTGACTACTTACACCAACCATGGAGAGCATCTGCTACCATTATCAACAAGTGTCTAAGTGGCAAAGAAACTGGAATGGACAAGATTCGTCTATCCCGTGCTCAAATCCTCTAGGGTATGTTCAATAAGAAGAACATCGACTATGTGTATCTACTCTAGGAAGATCTCCTGTTCCAGATAGAAAACAAAGAAGCTAAGAAGACCAACAAGATTTCATACCATAGATTCATAAAGATCATCATTGATTACTTCATGTCAAAGGATCAGTCTATTTCGAGGATAAACAAGATGTTTTGGTACATTGCTCGAGATGACACCATGTTTACTTCTATGAGATGTTTCTACAAACATGAAGATACTCAAGTATATGGTACCATTCACCCAAAGGAACTAACAAACCAAGCAATGTTGGAATCTAATGCTTACAAGACATACTACGCTTTTGCCTCTGAAGAGAAAGCTCCAAAACTAAAGTACATTCGAAAGAAAGTTGTTCCTGACACATCACCCAAGTAGAATCCTGTTCAAGCTACTAAAGGTACCAGAATCAAGTCTAAAGCTAAGGTGGCTAAATCTGACAAGAAGAAGCAACCTGCAAAGAAGCCAAAAGCTAAAGGATTCACTGTATTATTTGAGGTTGCATTAACTGAAGCTGATCAACTTAAGCTGGCTACCAAAAGAAGCAAGACAGAATTTCACAGTTATCACGCAAGTGGCTCAGGTGATGAAGTTGACACTCAGTCAAAGGTTCTTGGTGAGCAACATCTCGAGATAGCTGGTGCAGATGAAGGAACTGGTACTATACCAGGGGTTCCTGATGTACCTATATACGAATATGAAAGTGAGAAAGAGTCTTGAAATGATAGTGAAGTTGAAGATAACGAAAACGATTCTGATGATCTAAGTGATGAAAGTGATGATGATAATGATGGTAATAATGGCAATGATGGTGATGATGATGATGCTAATGATGATGATAAACAAGAAGGTGATGATACGAATGACGATGATGAAGAGACTGATAGTGATAAAACTAAGTCAGACAGAATCAAGATTCCTATTCTGGATTAGTCTACCACTGAATTCTATTAAGAAGAAGAAGAAAATGTTGATGATGAAGAAAAGATGGATGAAGAAGAAGATGATGAGGTCACCAAGGAGTTGTATAAAGATGTGAATGTCAATCTAGGAAACAAAGATGTTGACCTGACCGATGCTGATCAAGGTGGAGCAGATCAACAAAATGTTTCTCTACAATCAGGATTTGAGCAAGTAGAGGAAGATGCTCATGTGACACTTACACCTGTTCTTGACACACAAAAGAGTGGAGGTCCAACACAAAGATCTTTTATCTCCTCTGACTTTACAATCAAGCTCCTAAATCTTGATAACCCATCTCTAGCTGACAATGAGATCGCTTCTTTGATGGACACCACAGCTCATCATGCAATAGCAATTCCTGATATCACGTCAAGTTTCACTACAACTATTCCTCCACCACCTCCCTTCAATGGCAACACCAACTCCTATATCAATGGCTTCAAAGACTACAACCTCAACTCCTGCTCTTCCAGACTTTGCTTCTGTATTCAAATTCAATGAAAGAGTCATCAACCTGGAAAAAGATCTATCAGAGATAAAGCAAGTTGACCAGTATGCTCAAGCTCTCTCCTCTATTCCTGCTATAGTTGATTGTTACATGGATAACAAACATGGAGAAGCGATAAACAAGGCCATTCAAGAACATAATTTTGACTGTAGAGAAGAAGCTCAAGTTGAGAAAATGGAGTATATAGAACTCGTTGACTCAACGGTGAGTGATTACTGGTTAAATTCAACCTTTTAATTATATAAATATATAAATAATAAGGCTAAATCAATGGTAAAGTATTCCAAGAGGCTTTTGAAAGATTCGTTTCTATCCAAAACAAAATCCCTCAAAAATCTATCCGGGTCGTTCTCCCAACGAGGTGCGAATTGAAAATCGAGAACGTTCGTGATCGCGTTTTTGAATGGTTAAAGATTTTTAGGTTGGGATTTCTAATTCTACGATTAAAATTCAAAAACGATTAAATAAAAACTAAAAATGAAAGCTAAAAATGATTTAAACCTAAAAACTAGAACGGGATCGAAACCCGTTCTTTAAAAAACGAAATGGTAAAATTTTGACCCTACAAAAGCAAAATTAATTTTCCTAGGTCCTAAATGATAAAAGAAAATTTTCTAAAAAAAATTAGATTTTTTTGACTTTTTTATAATTTATTATGAATTAAAAACAGTTTTGAAAAGAAAAATTGATTAAAAATACTAAATAAATTGGGAAAAATCTAAAAAAGTACAAAAAAAGTACTTTGAGAGATGCTGATTCTATGAAAAATTAAAGTGAGAAACCAGCTTATATAAATAAGCTGTTATAAGCTGAAAATGGCTTATGGCTTAAAAGGGGCAAAAAGGCTATAAAAATAAAATGGGGTGAAACATAACCAGATGGCCCTACTGGTGCCGCTGGTTAAGTATGTGTTTGTGTGGAACTTGTATGTGTGAAGAGGGAGGTCTAGGGGTCGAATCCTTGGCCTCCTTTTTTGCAAATTAGTTTTTTTTATTTAAATTTTGCAAACTTATATAACTGACAAAAATAAGAAAGTTTAAAAAAAGTGAGTTTTAACAAAAACTTGAAAATAAGCTTGAATAAGCAAATTAAAAGGGCATATTATGGCTATTTTTATACTAAGGCTAAAAAGAAAACTGTTAAGCTACTTTAAGCACAGATAAGCTAGGATAACAACTAAATAAGCTAAGGCAGAACCTACTCTACTCTTAATAAGCAAATCTAACAAAAATAAACAAGTACAGATAAGCAGAAAAGCTAAAAAGGCAAATAAGCAAAAATGGGTAAAAATGGCAGGCAAACAGCCTAAAGGACCACTTTTAGGCTTATTTTTAAGCACCTTAAGGGATCCTTATGGCTTAATAGGGTATACCCCTATAAATATTGGTCTATAAGCATCTAAATTCAGCAATCAATTAGGAGTTTGAAACACTTATAGGGCAAGAAAAAGTTGAATGAAAAAGCCTATATTCACTCAGTAGCTGCTGAGTTGGTGTTTTGAAAAGACAAAATGGTTACTTTTAAGCTTAAAATAAGGTGATTAAACAGAACCTTATGAACAAATGACCTCAAAACAGATGGAATTTGAACCTCAAAGAACAATTATCAACAATAAAAATTGAGTTTGAAATTCAGAATAAGCTAGAAAAGCATTTTGAAAAAAAAACTGTTTTTAAAAGGAGAGGACACTTGACAATATTAGACAGTTTTTGATAAAAACAAAAGGAAACCTAAAAGTAACTAACCTACTGCATTAGACACTAAAAACAACACTTAAAACAAGACTCAAAAGTTGCTTTTAAAAAAGTAAATCAAATAAGCACTTCAAACTGTTTTGTGAACCACAGTTTTCAAAGACACTTAGAAAAACTTAAAATATAACTCAAAGACTTAAAAACTTGGAAAAATAGATCAAAAACAACTTACAAAGGGCTGTCAAAGATAGCCAAGTGACCCAAATGGTTTTCACACAAAATGACCCACTTTGACCTCTTATCCCAAACACCCCTTTAACTTTTCTAAATCAAATTTTAAGCTAAATTAGACTGATTTAAGCACAAGATTTTGAAGACAGATAAATATATAAACAAAGTAAGCATGAATAAGCAAAATCCAAACAAAAATAAGCACCTAAATAAGCAAAAAGGCAATAGACAGATTTAACTAAAAGTGGACAGTTTAAAGTAAAAACTTAAACAAGTAACATATAAGCAACAAGTAAAGACAAATAAGCATATGAGTACATAAATAAGGAAGATTAAGCAGTAGATAAGCAGAAATAAGCACTTGAATAGTAAATAAGCAAAACTTGCAAAATAAGAAAAAGAGAACTCACAAAGGTCCAAGCTTTTAGCAATGATTCAAAGACTTAAAACCAATCCTATGTGCTTCCCATGAAGCTCTAAACCAATGCCATCCAAGATATACCTTGCTCCTTTGCTTTGACAGTTTCCCTTTTTTTGTGATTTTTTTTGGTTTTTTGACAGAAAAGAAAACAAGCTTTCAAATAAGTTTTAAATGACTTAAAAGCTTATACAAAGGCTTATAAACAGTATTTAAATGACAATTAAGGTAAAAGACAATGTTTAAAGAAAACTTATAAATTTCATTAATCTAAAAAAAAGTACAATGCTTGGAATTTAAAGACAGAAATTTAAATGATAATATATTAAAAATGCAGTATTTAAAATGGTACAAATTTTTGTTAATACAAATACATGGACTTAACAGAAATTCGACAAAAAACTAAATGCTATTCTAGTCCTATTTTTATACTTAGAGTCCTAAGGTCTTAAGCTCCTTCTTGTGTTTCTTCTAAGAGTGCTTCAAGCATGTGTGTTTCTTGTGTGAGGTAAAAGCCCAAAGCGATATTGGCCATCAATCTTTCTTGCTCTCCAATCCCTACAATCACAGCCCTTGATTTCTTGTAGTTTACCATCAACCAATGAGGTTTTATGGGATTGCCAACATGGCAAATACCCATGTGAGTGTGGGGTTTGGGATGGTGATGGGTTTGGAGTGAGGGGAATAGTGAACGAGGGTGAGAAAGTGACAGGGGAGGGTGAACAGGGTTTTGGCGGGAAATTTGGGTTAAAGTTATACATGGTTTGAGTTTGGGGTTTTGATATCTTAAGTTCCTCAACTTATATAAGTGTATTACAACTTTAGTCCTTTGTAGTGTAAATATTTTGAGGACTTGGCAGAAATACTCCTTGAGGTTGTATTGTCATATTACGTCCACAGTCCTTTTTGGGACTAACGACACTAACAGCGTTTGGTTAATGGGCTGTTAAGAGTTTATGGTTAAGGGTAATGTGCCAATGTATTTTGCTTTGGGCCGTGTAACAGATAGAAAGGGAATTTGGCCTTTTGGTCTTCATAATGTTTAAATGGGTTGACCCTGCCCATTAGATGGGTACGGGTGGGCCCATTTAACATTTCTTTGATTTCGGCTTTGACTTTGACCCTTGACTTTACGGGGTTGACTTTGACTTTTTCACTCTCTTCCATTCCGTGCTCGGTTTTGTCGTTTTTGCTTGATTTTTCGTCCTTTTGTCGGATATCCGTTTCCCGCACAATATAAATGAAAACATACAAATACAATGTATTTTTGGTACGTTTTTGGTCATTTAAGTTCGGTTTAAATAGAAAATGGTATGTGTAATTAAGCACATACCAAAATCCCCCATACTAAACTATTGTCGTGTCCTCACGCAATGCTATAAGTAAACACTTAAGAAAACTGAGACCCTCAATCCCCCTCGACTAATAACCTCGAAAAGTAGCAAAGTGTTCGTCAAGGGGAATTAAAGAATCAAGAGTTTAGAAAAGCCCCGTTTTTACCATTTTTAAATGTATTCACTTATTCCTACACATATTTTTGTTCTTTTCATTTTTCTCATTTTTTTGTACTTTTCATATTAAGCAACTAACTAGAACGTTTGACTTTCGTTATTTTTATAACTTTAGGGATCATAGAACAAGATGCATTTCAATCCTAAAATGCCCCTAAAAAGGATAAATTCATCGTCCCCGACTTTTTATTTATTCCAAACCAAGCTTAAAACGAAATCACCGTTAAATATAAGTTAAGATGCTAACACTACTCATATTTGCAACTTGTGAACTTTTCACTCCCGACAATTATTATATATTAGGTGAATGTGCCATTTCGAATTTCAACCATGGATCAACGTTTTGCAAAATTCTATGCTTCACGTTCCACCCAAGAATAATGAGTTTGAAGGCGAGATCATCCCATGTAGCGACTTTCGTCTCGGCACATCCCAACCTTGCGGCTAAGTGACCAAGCTTTTGACACCCCACAAAGACTAGTATCGAGACACACAGACATTTGGTTTCAAAAACTCTTAGGTTTCCCGTTTATACATAGCTTATTTAGAAAAATCACAACTTAAAATGAAATAGTCTTAGTTCGAAAGCATATTTAAATTTAAGAAAAAGAGATTTTCCCTATATTTATTAAATCACATTTATTACACTTAATCATTAACATAACCATGATACATTGTAACCCTCGATCTTTTAGAAGGCTGCAACATCGGTTGTGAGCCGGCAAGATGCAGCAAACTTTTATCAGCCCACAGTTTATAATTATTATTTATCATATTTTTTTTTGGGTATTTTACACTTTTTATTACCACAATATATAGAGAAAATTTTTATTTGGAAAATTTAAGTATAAATTTGAACTAAGACTAAAATTATTACTATCGACTACCTTCAAATTCAAAAATAGTTGATTTAAATTTAATTTTCAAAAATAGCACGTATTATTAGTCCAGTTAGGAGCTTATTGGAGAAAAAGCCACAAATT